>CAJUYG010000142.1:228670-243587 GCA_910591675.1 Galerucella calmariensis
GAAGTTTCTAAAACGAGGGAGCGCAGCGAGTGAGTATTGGAATCATCCAAGTGAATAATAGTCATTCTACACAAGTAAAAGACTATACTTTCTCCACGACTAAAAAGAAAAAACTCTTTATAGCATCTTTATAAAAATGTTGTACATTTTTTTCTCTTATAATACGTAAAATTATGATTTTATAATTATTTTGACGTTTCAAACGACGCGCTGTCAGAAGCGATTTGCGTTCTTAGGTATTTGACGTTTTAAAGAGACGATTTGATTTATTCATTTTAATTCATTTAAGCGTGAATAATAGAATGTGATTGGCTAACGAGAGTGAATTCTTTTTCATCATTCACTGGTGTGAAGAATTCATATCATTATGCAGCTAAATTTGTAAATATAATTTGTGCGTTATTATTTAGTCGTGGAGAAAATTATTTATTACAGCTTATATTTTAACGGGGTTTTGGTATTATTTTTATAGTTTATAAGCATTTTTTTGCAATGGATACCATTAAAAAGAAGAAAACGGGTAGTGTGTGTGTAGTTCGTGGATGTCACACTAAATATTATAATTGTGATGAAAAATTTCACCGTTTGCCAAAGGATTCAGAAGAGTGAGAAACTGTTTGTATTTTCATACGAAAAATATAATACTTTATTATTTGATCTTCATATTACATTTATGAGCCTTAGTTTCATACATTGATTTAATATGTTGTTTTTGTTTTAAAGCTAAAGTTTGACTCGAAGCATGCGATAGGCCTGACTTGATGCCAAAAATAGAAACTCTATACAATAGTAGTCATCGTTTATGTGGTGCTCATTTTGAACCAGACATGTTTATGCAACCTCATAAAAGAAAACTTCTTTTAAAAAAGGCTATTCCAACAATATTCCTTTCATCAAATACTGCAATGCCTGAAGACTTTCAGACAAATGATTTATTGGGAAAGAATTTTGTTCGCTACTTTTGTGGTTATTTAATTAAAAAATGTTCGGAAATTCATACATGCAGCGTGAAAATTTTGCATGAAAATTTTGTACAATACATCTCATTATTGGAAACATTATTCCAAATGAATTTTGAGAAAGTTGCTACGGAAGATAATATTCATGAATCACTGATAAATATTAGTCACACAACAGAATTTGTACATCCTTGTGTTGATTTTCCAATAAAATATTTAATAAAACTTTTCTTCAGGGTACGACTATATTACACATTATTTGTCAATAAAAATCATAACAAAATAACAATTGTAACATGGAAAAACCAATAAATATTTTGTATAAGACTATTGTTTCATTCACTCATCAGTGTACTGTTCTACAATATTCAAGAAAAAACATTTAACACGTTCAAGTCATTTTAAAACTTATGCCACCTACGCCTATGGTAAAATGAATCGTAAAGCGATCCGTTCAAGGTCATCAAAAGCTCTTGCAATTTATGAATGAAATTTATTTAGTTATACTACTGGTTCGTTTCTATACTGTGGTTTCTATACAGTGGTATAGTTATATTTGAGGAAAAAGATTGCCTAATGTACTTTTGTCTTTTTTGGCAAATAAAAATTAATATAGCTAGGGCCTTGAAAATAGTAATTAAGCTATGAAAATGTGTGCCAAAATACTGTTTTTGATACTGATAAGGAATCTAACAAAAAAAATTAAAACAAAATCGGTTGAAAAATGCGGATTTTACGGGGGTGTTTCCAAACAAAATGGGTCACACTGTATATACAGGAAAATTATGTACTCTACTACTGTAAATTTACGTCGTAGCCTTGTGCACTATAACCAAAACGTTGAAATAAATATAGTCTTGACAATATCTTTGAAACTATCCAATAACAAAAACTCAAGCCTATTAGATTATCAATCAGGCTTAGTACGAAGAAGTTTGTAGTAAATTTCAAATAAATTAAAATCCTTCAAATGCTTCCGAGTACTGACTAATTCACTTGAGTAAACAGAATTTTGTCAGTATAATAAGCTCCTTTCAGTCACGTCACTCAAGATCACTGACCACGGTTGAATGGGATTGTTTACAAAAACTTACGAAGGATACCTTCCGGTTAAATATCCCTTCCGAAAAGATTAATATTTCAACGTATATCCACTTCGGTGTAAACAAAAACAACCGTCAGATGAAGCCGAACGATTTTTTGGTCCTGTTGTCGAGAACTTCCAAACATATCCATGCGTAAAAGACCAATTACGTCATTGGTTTGCGTGGCCCTGAGTCATCTGTTACTAAAGAGCCTTCTTCTGAGAAATGTTTTCAAGCGGTGAGTAACAGCTTATCCTTAGATTTTTAAAAAAATGTCCTTCAGGACGAAGAGGTTTTCTGCGTAAACATTTCGAGTAAAGACATTCCACCGAAGCTGAATCACGTAATGTTTCACGTTATCTTTGTTTTGAAAAAAATATTAAGAATTTGAAAATAAAAAAGTGAAATACGAGGTGCAGCTCAAAAAATTAGAGATAAGACAACATTAAATCAGTTATATGACCAAAACGTGAACTCCTTTAGGTTGAGTTCACCTGTCTCGACACCTATTAGTGCAGTTTTACTTCTGCTTAAGCCACGAGGATTAACTTTGATTGTCTTCCCTACTAGATTTTTCCATAATGTTCTCTTCTTTTGGGCGCCATTAGACATGATGACTGATTTTAAAAAACGGCTCCACAATGTTTGTACGCATAAAGTTTATCCAAAAAAATGTTGTTACTTGAAAAAATCAAGGGTTTTAAAGGAGAAATCTACCTTATTAAAATACAATTCAAATTTCGCACCAGAAGGCTTGAATAGTAATGGTGTAAAGTGTAATAAAAGATTTATTTTGATTGATTCGATTTATTCCTATAACGAGTAAATATCATTTTAGCAATGCAAAACCGGAAAATGCGATAAAAAATTACAAGTAACAAAAAACACAAATCATTAAAACTGAAAGGACCTTTCGCTAAAGACTACCTACACACAGTGGCGTGCCAGCCTTAATATTTTGGGCCAAATTACAACACTTTGTTATACATTGTTGCATACCTATTTATGTTGCGTTTGAAAGTACCTTAGAAAGTCAACTTAAATTTTGTTGGTAACAAAGAAATTCCCAGCTTTTCCCCCAGTAGGCATAACACAAGGGGTTCCACAAGGCTCTGTTATCTGACCTACACTATGGAACACGCTGTATGATGTACTATGTACTATGTACTATGTACTATGTACTATGTACTCCGTCTAATCTCCTGTCTGGGTGTTCTACTATCGCCTATGCAGACGACTTAGAGCTGGTTGTCCGAGCTAGGAAAAAAGAGACCCTCATGAGAAAAGCAGACAAAGCTCTCGCTCAGATGGGAGTATGGATAGTCGGAACGGATTGGAGGTAGCGCCTTTCAAAACGGAGGCCATTATTGTAAAGGGTCCGAGGAGAAGGGAAGACGTACACTTCGAACTGTGAAGTATCTTGGAGTATGGTTGGATGATAAACGTGTATTCAACGAACATATTCGTAGGTCCTGTGAGAAAGCAGACAGGCAAACCACAGCCTTATCCAAACTCCTCCCGAATATTAGAGGACCCGGCACGCAGAAAAGGCACCTGTTATACGGGGTGGTCTAGTCGGTGCTGCTTTATGCAGCCCCAGTCTAGAAGGAGGTTATGGGAAAAAATAAATACGGAGGCATGGTCAGATGCTTCTCAGGGTAACATAGGCATATCGAACTGTCTCGGCCGCGGCCATTTGCGTGGTAGCAGGGGTGCCACTAATAGACCTTTTGGCGAAGGAAAGGGGAAGGCTAGAAGAGTTGGAGGAAGTGACGGATATAGAAAGAGAAGAGGAAAGGAGGAAAACAATGGAGAAGTGGCAAGTCCAATGGAGCAACAAGCTGTCCGCTCAATGGACAAAGCAGCTAATCCCTGACCTAGAAGCCTGGATGGAATGCGGGCACAGGCGGATTGTTACATCACCCAGTTTATGACAGTTTATGACACGGCTCCTTCAGAATCTATACTAATAGAATTGGTAAAGCCGTGGACAATCTCTACATCTATTGCCGGCAGATAGATGACGTCAAACATACCCTGACGAACTGCCAAAGATGGGACACAGAGAGATCGGACTATGAGGCAGACATAGGTTTTAGCGCGACCCCGGAAGGGATCCTAAAGTCCATGCTTTGCTCTGAGGATGTATGGAGAAAAGCAGGGAGCTACATGCGAAGTGTGATAAGGCAGAAGAAGCTGGAAGAGAGAGAATTCCAAAAAGAGGAAAAAAGACGGGACAGAATGTAAGAATCAAAGAACAACAAAGAGGCACAGATTGCGGAGCACGTCGCCGGCCGCATTGGACCAAGGGTGTACATGAAGTATTTTCCTCCTTCCCAAAAAAAGAAGCTTTTCCCCCAGTATTGCATGCAAGCTGCAATACAAATAAATTTAGGACAAGAGCTTAAGATGGTAAGAAACTTGCCAAATTATCCTCTACTGCGCATGCTTTCGATCAAGAATATTGCATGCTGCAAGAAGAATTGCAAACTTAGTGATTGTCGTCATACCTATAGGACTCACAGTTTCTACAGACGTTTTGGACTTGATCATGCCAACGTTTTTGGAGATTTTGGCTGCTCTTCTCACAACGTATTTATATTTTTTCTCCACTCTTTCTCAAAACAGTTACAGCTGAAGGTCTTGATTAGAAAAGGTTTGTATTTACTTTGTTACTAAATGTAAGCCCAAAGCTTTTGCTGCTTCCTTACATGTAGAAATGGTATTATGATCAACCAGTTTGACTGCAAGTATGCTTTTTTGGTTTTATCGCTTATTATCTTCTACCTAGTAAAGGAATGACGTTTTTTACACTGTCCTACCCTTGACTATCTCATTTATTTTTTATGAATATTATTTTTTATTTATTGTTGAATTCTTGGTGATATGCAAAATTCGTATGAAATTGTATACGTATACAATAAATACGGCGAATAAGTTGACCTTGAACTTACTATCATATTTTATTTTTCATTTCTCGCATAAAGTTCACGTGAAATAAATAATTTTAAGACTGGAGAGGTCAGGAATCTATAGAGACGTTCAATTTTTTACTCTTAATTTTTTGTCGATAACGAAATTTTTTGATATTGTGGATTCACTTTTAATTTTATTTAAAACAAACACAAATTATCATATAAAAAAAATTGGACGTTATTTTTCACTGTTAAAACGGAAATTTTATACTCTATTTCTTAATGTCTGACAGCACAGTAGCCTCATTAAATATTCAAATAGAAATTTATATTTTACAGAGTGATCCAAAGAATTTTACAAGTAAATACTAAAATTCTAATTCAAAACAAGTAGATGTCTTTATTGGTTATCTATACATCCCTGTTTCAGCCCAAAATACAATATGGTAATAAAACTGAACAATGCCAGATAAATGATAAATATTAAGCAGTGGCGGAGATTACGATATTAGTTTATTCTGCTTATTTAATTAGATTCGGTCGACATTACAGTTGAAATAAAATTCATTCGTTGAGGCCTATTAACAAGTTACATTTTCATTTTTATTAAATTAAATTAATTAAAGAAAATATAGTTTAATTTTCATAATTCAAATTTATTGACAATGAATTAATGTATGTCAAGTAAAGTAAACATACCATTTATGGGAAATATAAAATTCAATCTATAGTATCATCCTCTTCGCTGGCCATACAAGAATCATCCAAAGACTCGTCGAGAGAGATCACTATCGGTTCTATAGTTTGTTCTATGAGGTTATCTAGAACCCACAATTTCTCTTCCTCTTCAATTACATGATTCACAGCATCTCTCCAGTTTTCTTCAGTTATTGTTGTCAATGTGTACTTCATTAGTTCACGAACATCTTACATTTTAAATGTTTTATTATGTCTAGCTACATAACCTTTCAATTGGGCCCATATTAATTCTATCGCATTTAATTCACAATGGTATGGCGACAAACGAAGCACTGTTATCCCACGATTCTTGGCTATTTCATCAATAAAAAACTTTTTGAATTGTAGCTTGTGATCTGAAGCAACCTTTAAAAGTTCTTTTTTCAACATATCATCTTCAAATGGTATATCTTTTACGATTAACCAGTTTCTAATATCAGCTTTTCTCCAAGAGGTAGATGGAAGATTTTCTGTTAATCGCGAATGATAAGTGGCATTGTCCATAACGATTACAGCATTATTTGGAATTAATTCGACCATTTGTCTAAAATACTCTTCAAAAACATCTGGAGTCATTTCTTCATGATATTCTTTGGTTGATGTTGACAGAAACTCCAGTAAACCACTTTCAACGAACCCTTGATTGCATCCAATATGCGTTATTATTAGTCGGCGACCTTTACCGATAGGAGTTTTCAGTCCAGTAGATAAACCTTCTATGAAAGCTTGACGACTGGTTTTAATACTTTTGTCCTGCCATATTTTTTTCACTGAATGTTCTTCATTGAGCCATGTCTCATCTAGATAATAGATTTGTCTTCCCTCCTGTCTGTATTTTCGGATATCTCGTAAATACTGTCGTCTCCAACATATTATTTGCTCGTTATCGATTAGCACTGATTTGCGACTTTGCTTCTCCCAAGTAAAATTTAATTTGTCTAATATTTTCCACAAAGTTTTTCGCCCTATGTTAGGCAAATTCTCGTCCTCCTTTACCATTCTTAGAATTATGTCGAGGGTTGGGATCTCTTTTTTAAAATATAATTCGTGTACTTTTCGTCTTATTGTATTTTGCATATGTTCATCAAGGTCAACTGGTTTTCTTCCAGTTGACTTTTTAGGTGGAGATATATTTCCATTTTTCCTCTCTCTTAGAAGCCTGTAAATAGTAGATTCACCAACTCCTGTCATATTGGAACATGTCGAAACTATATTTCTAACAGTAGCAGCCGGCATTTGCTGTACAACAGCATCATGCACATTTAACACGTTTGTAAGCTAAGCACGCTCTTACACTTTACTGGGGTGAATCTTGAAGACATTTTTCACAACACAGTTAACACTTATGGAACGTAAGCGACTCTGAGCAAAACAAATTATACAAATTTGGGCGAGACCAAGTTTCACCGTATATACCTGCAAAATTTCTAAGTAGTCATTAGGACAATCCCTAGTAGGACCCTATTGTAATATTTCTTGGAAATTATCAAGTTGTTTTAACTAACCGAATTTAGATTCATATTACCTTTATATATCAGATCGGGTATAAAATTAAATAGTAAATAAATTCCTTAGATGAACGGTGACGGTTATGGTTTACTACCTGACTAGCATCTGTGACCTTTTCGCGTGCTGTCAGACAATAAGAAACAGACTATAGCAAAAATTTTTGAACAATGTAATTGCTGTGAGGAAAATTTGCTCAATTTGTCAATATTTTTACTTCTTTTTTATTGAAAAACTCATTTATCAAGTATAATACATAAATTATTTTACATTTAATGATTATCTATTTATTATTGGAAGTATTTTTGCCCAATGGAACTCGAAGAACTCTCTGTATTATAGAATTGTATACACCGAGTAAACGAAGTTCGGTTGCGGCTCCTTAACCACCAGTGCCTACTGCCCAGGTACTTTTCCCTTGTACATTCCCATATTAACTATGGAGTTGTGTTTTGAGGTCGTCGTCTCAAAAGATATCTTTGTAATTCAAAAGAGAGCAATTAGGATTTTAAGTAATGTCGGTTTCAGTGAACACTACAGTTAGGGAGGCGAGGTCGCTAAATGGCGACATTCTCGAGCGCTGTCGACACCTATTAAAATCGATTTACAAAGGAGAAAACTTTTTTAAAAGATGTTTTAAATTACAATAATTACCCTGCAGAATTTGTAAATAAGCAGATTAACCATATAGAGAGGGGCTCATTGTTAATACCCCATAACAATAATATTAATAATTCAGCTAACATAATTTTTAGAAACTTGACAATACCGTATGTTAAGGGTAAAAAAATTGGTAACCAATTCAATATTAGAACTAGTTTTAAATCGAATAATACATTGAGATCAATACTAACATAACGAAACCAAAGAATGAAGAACAATCTTCAAACCCAATAATAAAAGACGGAAAATCAAAGAAAGTGCTTTAATACAACTAAATGCAGATAAATGTGTAGCTAGTATTTCAGCCGAATGTAGTCAAATTTGGTTACCAATGTTAGAAGGAGAAATTTCCAATAAGTAATCAATTACCTGCGTTATCAGGATAGCATCATAAGTTTTTATCCAGGTTTTCTTATGATTTATAATTTGAATAGTTGTTAATCGATACACATTTCAATACACAAAATCACAAAACTGAGTATACATATTTCAAAAACTTAAATATTCATACACAAAAAAACTATCAAGAAACGTGTTTTATTAACAACATTTCCAATATAAGCGAAAAAAACGCGCTATCCCAATAAAAACCGTTCCTGGAACGTGCACTTCACTGGATCCATTTCTAGTAGACTATCATATCGTTGGAATGTCATAAAATGAAATATTTCATTTCACATTATGCCACAGATATGATCTACTATGAATGGACCTTAATAAAAATTTGATAACAAAATTTTGCAGTCTTAAACTTCAAGAAATTAAAAAAAGAATGAATAATATACCACAAGGAACATACAGAAGATATGTATTATTTATTGTATAAAAAATGGAATGATATAAAAATTGTATTATAATTGTATTGTTATGTATGGCCTTCACATTTTTGCTCAATACAAATCATCTTCTTCTTCTTCACTGGAACTTTCATATTGTGACTGAGTGCCTGTAACATTACATGTTTATGGCACATTCCTCTTTTTTGCTCCAATATTCACTTTGTTTTGCTTACGGTACGTACAAAAAACAATTTGAGGATCAACAGGCTATTGAATAATATGAATTAAATGAAACTGTACATGTTAATAATACTTTTGTATACAGATACGCGTAACTTTTCCGAGTCCACGAAAATTGTCGAGAAGCTTTAGGAAAAAATTTTTTGAGATATAATAAAAGTTACATAATTTAATCATCGTTGTTCCATATCAATTTTTTTCAACACCCTCCGTTTTCGAGATATACTCAAAAAACCGGGAGTTTGAGTTTTCATGATGCTTTGAGTCCTAAAGTTTTAACTTTGGACAAAAATAAAGAAACCTTTTTTGTGTAAAATAAAATTACCGTTTTTTTTTGTAAAATGTATCGTTCGCGTTTTTCGGAAGACGAAATGGCTCCTCCATACTTCCAGTCATGCGGAAACCGGCAGATTTTGTATTTTTAGTGAGTTTTAGATTATATTCATCAAAATAAAAAAATAAAAAATCGCGCTCGAGAATGCCGGATTAATTTTTCACGTTTCACGACCCTATAACTCGGCGGCGTCAAGGACTTATCGTCAGATTAGTTAAATTTAGTCTTAGGACACTAAAATCAACCCCCAATATCTTAATCTGACACGTAAAACGTGAACTTCGCGTTCAGCCTTTCAGCTTTTATATTTATCATTGAATTTCTTCAGAATTTTGGTTTTTGGTGGAATAGTCCATATATATTTCCTAAAAATATTGCTTTTGAAAAATTAATAAATTATTCCACTTTTGTGATTTGTGGTGGAATAAACTAATGATCCAAAAATCAAGATTCTTGAAGTATTTTACCGCGAAATTTAAAATTTTGAACTCTCTTTAAATAAGAATGAGAAAGGTTCCGGCAGGTCTTCTCTCATCGTCTGTCGACAAAGCAGCATAAGTGGAACTGTGCAGTAATCCATTGATTAAATTTTTTCTACCTGTTAAAAAACAAAAGATGCCGTTTTAACTTAAGAATCTGGATTACTGGTATGTTTTTATTACATATTATTGTTACCTATATAAAATTTCATAGTGGAAGATTTATATTTATTGGGTACCTATTTTTTGAACAAAATGGCTACAATTGCTGGAAGCCACATGGTTATACCTACAGATATCCTAAGGCTTCAATTTTTTTTGTAACATTTTTTTTTATATACCGGTAGAATATTTTTGTAGCACAGTTTTTGGAGTTCCTATAACAGTTCCTGGGAATAACAGTTCCTGGAAAGTCAGACTGTTTCTGGGTCACCGTTCCTGTGTGACAGACAAGTACAGACAAGTACAAGTACAGACAAGCTTTCTAAATACCGGTTCCTGTAGACAATCTGTAGTACCTACAACACCATCTTCATCAACATCATCTTCATTGTCAACGTCATCTTCTTCTGCAAACAATTGTATTTTTGATAAGTATTTTTTTTATTTGCTACTAACCCTTTTTTTATGTAAACTTAAAAACCATAATTATATACATTTTTTTACTCTGTTAGTTTTATTTATTATACAGAAACTTTAAGTTCTTTTTTTTAAACAGATTAAAAGTTCGCTGACCTTTAGATTTGATTTTCTTTCTAATTTTCTTTTAGGAAAGAAAATTAGTGGCTCCCTAAAATAGCTTTTTCTGTTTTTCTAGTTATGCCAAAATTTGTTTTTCTTAAGATTCTTAAGGTAATAAAGCCCTGCGAACTGGCTTAGTTTACCTCCATAGTGAATTGGTTAGTTAGGTAAGAACCTGCAATAATTACCATCATTTTTTTCAACGACATTCAATCTCATTATTTGTTTCATTGTCGCTCAACGTCAATCAACATTTTGGTTTCACGCGCTCGAGTATTTCAGACTATCGATTTTTTTCACTAATCTGATCGTCTATCCTAGACGCTCGTCACTACCTATAGAGCTAATACTTTCCAAAGTTGTTCTATTAGGTCTAAGGTATCTCTCATATCTTCAACTGCCACGCTCGAGTATTCCCGAAAAATCCCCTATTCGCCTCCCTAATTATAGGGCGTTATTTGTTCATCTACGGATAAAGCTTCTCCCGACCTTATTTATTTTCAACACCCTTAATGACATTTGAATTTTCAACAAAAAATTCAGATATCCATCATTATAACACTAGACAAAACTTTAATTTAGTTGATGTTATTTTTGGACAAGGCTGTTGAACCCAATGAATATGCATAATTTAATCATTAACTTTGCTTAGATTGCACTTTATTAATTGCAATTTGAAAATTTGGTTCAAAACATCAGTTTATCATTATCACTAAAATTTGACTAAATATACCCAAATTTCTGACGAAATTTCGATACGTGATGTAAGTTTAACATTGAATAAGGTCACTGGCTTAAATTTATGCATAATCTTATCACCCGGGGCTCCTTGAAATTGCACTTCATTACAAATGGTTCAAAAGTTCATTGAAAAACAAACACATTTTTTTATTCAACTAATATATCGGTTTTGATAAACATTTTGGTAAATTCGACTAATTAAGATTTTTAAAAACCAATCTTGTTTGTTCATGGATAAAAATGTTCATGATATCGAGAAATAATTTCAAAATGCATTAAAATTGACTTAAAACTTTTGCAAATTATTAAGAAAGTTGTTGATTGCTCGATAATACAAGTCCGAAATTAGTTATAAACAATAGATAGGTAAGGGATAGGTAAGGGTGTTTTGTGTTATATTATATTTTTCTTACGTATTATTTTCATTATTAGCTAATGCATAAGTTGTTTTGATTCAAGTTAATTGAAATATCTTTTTAGTTTCTTGATTGGTATATATTTAGGGTCTGAGGACAGACCAAATGATCAGGATGGCCGAGTGTTATATTTTATTTTGCAAGACTGAGATGGAATATAATTTCGAATACATACGGTGTTAGATATCCGATTTCTTTCAGCATCCTCATAAAATAGATACGACTGAGGTGAAGGGTGAAGAGGGCTGTTTGGGATTTGGATGGTTAAAAATGTTCAGTCTAGAGATAACATTACCGAAGCGAGTAAAATTTAGAGACAGTATCACGGAGTTTTATTATAATATTGTACCCAATTAAAAACATAATCTTACATTTGGCAGCGGAGAAATAAATAAACTGTTTATATTTCAAATCTTGACAGATTCCATGTTTTACAATTAAAAAATTTCACAATACATTTGAATTTGGCAACATAAATTACATAAGACCATGCAAATATTTTAGCCAATTGATTTTTTCGGTAATTTCGCAACTAGTTGGGAGCTGTCATCATTTTTGTCCCCCTACGAGGGGGTAGACCCCCATCCCACTCCCTTCTAAGGTCCACACTTTCAAATTTTACTATCGGATTTGAAACACAACCAAATTCAATCCATCTTATGGCTGCCCTTATTTTCATCTTCAGAAAAATTTTCTTGATTTTTATCCATCCTAAAAAAATCTGATAAAATTAAAGAACGTTATAAGTCCGAATCTACCTTATTTTTGCCTGCCCTCTACTTTCTTTACCTTAAGTTTGCCCTTTGTTTATTATACAGGTAGTAGTCTCCCTTTTTTCTCTCATAACGCCCCAACTCATTACACAAAACTGCCATGAATTCCATATTCTATAAAGGTTGTTGATCCTCATCCCTAATTTTTTTTCAAATAAAAAACGTCTCTCCTATCATCATTGTTCTTTTGTGAAAGTTAAATCTATTATTTTTTGATTTTTATCAACTTGAGAAATGTGGGTAGATATATTAGGGGTGGATTTTTTTACCTAGGCTAAGAAGAGGTATTTTTTTACCTCTTGGATTTTTTTCTCTAGTTAAGGTTCACTTTAGAAACTAGACAACCATAAAGGTCGTTGACATATATTCAGGTCAGAATTAGTTGAAGATGGGTGTCTGGTAGGGAAAATTCCTACAATTTACCAAAAACCAGCGTTGGATTTAACATTAAAAATATTTTTTTTATTTCGAATTTCGGGATAAAGTTTTGTAAAATAAAAATATTATTCAATTTCTTTGAGAAACTTTCTTTCAGTTTGTTTTTGTATAATTTTAATTTTTCTCCTTCAAATGGAGTCATGAAATTTTCAAAAATCCACCCTTAATTTGCTCCAAAATTTTCGACAAAAAAAATGTTTTCAACATAAAGCATGCTCAAAATTCGTCTTAAAGGGTTTTTTGGACGAGAAATTGACGGGCACAATTTGTTATTGTATAAAATCATTTTTTCTTCTTCAAATAGAGTCATAAAATTTTCGAAAATCCACTTTTCAAAACAGAAGATACTCATAACTCGACTAATGGGAAAGATATAACGTTCTAGTCCTCACCAATCAATTTATGGGAAATTTTTACATGTCTGTGGATTTTGAGCCTATGAATCCGAGAAATAAAAGAGTTAACAGAATCAGTTTATATTAAATATTTCAATACCCACCCCTTGCTTCAAAATTTTCGACAAAAAAAATGTTTTTGACATAGAAAAAGCTCAAAATTCTTCTAGAGGGTTTTTTGGGACGAGAAATCGACTGCCACAGTTTGTTTTTGTAAAAAATCATTTTTTCTTTTCCAAATGGAGAAATTTTCGAAAATCCACTTTTCAAAACTAAAGAGTCATAACTCGATTAATATGATAGATAGTGTTCACAAATCGATTCAGTGGACAATTTTACATACTCCAGTGGATTTTGAGCCCATTATTCCGAGCAATAAGGAAGTTAGCGAGAACCCGTTTCTTAATTAAATATTTTCATACCTACCCCTTGCTTCAAAATTTTCAACAAAACAAATGTTTTCGACATGAAACATGCTCAAAATACGTCTCAAACAGTTTAATGATAACTGATGCTTAGACTGTGACAGATTTTTGTTTATTAATATCCAATTACATCAGTTATCATTAAACCGAGTTTAGGTGTTTGATACAACGCGCTCAGATAACAACAGTTGAACGCTGATTCTCAATTAAAGTTTTTTTTTTAAATAAAATTAGTGGCGCCCTTTGTTTTTTTTATTAATAAATAATCTGGAATGCAAAAGTTTGTTAAAATAATATTCAAGATAATTAATATTTTTGTATTGATGTTTAGCTGAATTCAGCCCTGGTAAGTTTGCAGATGCTAGGGCCCTTAACGGAACCTAAACAGACTTTCAAAATCTACTACTACCTTTTTCTAGGGTGAACAACCTCACGTAGGCCATCGGTTTTTCTATGAGTCTATAATTTCAACCATACATTCATCTATCAATATGGTCAACGAAGACTATTTTCAAAATAAATGAAGTAAAGTCTTAGAGTAAAACGACTTTATATTTATTATACAGAATGTCCCAAGTTATCGCTCACAGGCAATATCTCGCTTAATATTCCAGTAAATAAAGGAAAAAAGTTAACATTAGTTACGCCCTATTTTCATCTTCCGGTTGGCAGTTGCATTTGGTACCTCATTTAACATGAGACAAAGTTCTTGGAGAAAAACGGCACCAAGCGCACCTCGAATAATGAGCTTCTGTGCTGTATGCCGGAGAGCACAGTCCGTGTATTTACACATCAGCGGGGGGACAAATTATTCAATAACTTTGTGAAAAATGCATATTTTCTCATAATTCGAAATTCATGTGAAAGAGGAATTCTGCTGCTATCATACCCTGTGAATTGAGTCACGCTTGACTCTTTTGGCCATATCGGAACACGGGTCAAACTTTCTGCACCCGGGAAATTTTGACCTCGCCAGGAATTTGTTCCTATTTTTTTTGTATTGCACTAATTTACTCAAAATTTTTTTGATTATAGGTCCTCATAAGGTCCTTTGTCATCCCTGAAATTTGTATATCCTAATTTTTTTTAATTTTCATTTAATCGTTGTTTATTGAATCCCAAATTTTTGCTGTTTTTGGATCGCGGGGAAAATTTGTGAACAACCATCAATTACAAATTTATACATGATCCGATTGGTCTCTATGATACATCATTTGAAAGCTAAGAATGTCTACCTTTCGATTGTGCTCTACGTGGCGCTCGTGTCGTCTGCTCATCTATTTGTGGTTC
>CAJUYG010000142.1:248587-295583 GCA_910591675.1 Galerucella calmariensis
TTTTGGAGCACCCTGTATATTCCAAAATATTTTTAAATTATAGTCCTGAGTGATCTACATAATTCTACGTCTTATTTTTCCTAATTATATTTGCTGTTAAGACGCCAGAGAATAGTTCGTTCATAGTGCCCCACCCTGTATAATGTACAGGGTTGAAGTAGAAAATATTTAAAAAATTATGAATGAATGAATGTCTTTATTTGCAAACGTGCACAAAACATTTGCCCCAAGAAGGCGAAGATTAGCTAGAAGCTACTCTTTAACTCTTAACCTTCAAGGGTAACAAGACATTTTAATTTTTTTGAACCTCATCCTCAGAGCAGCAACTCATCACCTTCATCTATGATCGAATTAATATTTCCAGTACCTTGAACTGTTTTGAACCGTGGGAAAATCACCTCTTAAAACTAATTATTGCTAAAGAAAAACACGGCACTATAAAATGACAAGACAAACAAGACGTCAACGTCAACCGACAGACTAATTAGGCAATCCAGTGACCTGTCAAATAAAATTCAATATGGCGACTCAGGGCAAACAAATGTGATTTAATACATTGTAGACCGTGGATTTTGTTATACATAAGTGTTTATTTTGGAGAAAGGTGCTTTTATTTTGCTTTGGTGTATCTATACTAATAATATACAATAAAAAGTTCAGTTTTATAAAACTTTTAAGCTGGGTGTATCAATTTAGGACCAACTTTTGGTTGTGTACCTATATAAGAACATTATTTTTTTTGTTAGAGGTTTTTAGACTATCAAGAATTATTATTTAATATTCACGGGTAAGTACACACTGACTAAAACATATACAATATTATAATGGAAGTGAAACTTTTATGAAATTGCTGGCATTAAAATTTCACTTGCTTGAATTTGAAGATATCACCTGCAGTATTTAACTTTTATACTTACGGATTTCAGGAGTTAAACACCTACTTCAAAATGCCAACAACTTGTATTGCAGTCGTTCAAACCGAGACCAAGTAAGCTTTTTTAAGGTCCCAGCTGTTTTAAAGAACACATTTTTGGTGCACAAGAATGAATTAAGTAAGAAGCGTAGAGAAATGTGGTTAGCAGCAATCAATAGAGATGATTTAACAGAATCAAAAATCAAATATCAGGCATTTTGTTCAGTTTTGTTCAATAACAATATTTATACAAACTAAGAAAAGTGATATATTCTAAATAAAAAATACTAATCACTAATAAAATATACTAAATTGAAGCAAAATATACTAGTAAATTCGAATAAAAAGTCTTGAGCACTGTTTATGACTGAATATACAATACAAAACTAACCTATCTGTCTAAATTGTTTGCCCTGCACGGCCATATTAGGTCACGTGATCTGGATTGCCTAATAGGAAGCATTTTTTGAAAAAATTACAGTTGTCTGTCTATCTCTATCCAAAATAAATAAAAAATGTGTTCTCGGTAACTATTTTGGTTAGCTTCTTGTTATTTTGCAATAAATTTGTGCAAAAAAGTCATTGTGTTTTTTTTTTGTTTGCAATAACTCAATGCACTTACTGCAATAGGTTTTATCCTGACACCTCTTTTAGGGGTGCACCGATTATCTAATATAATTACGTTTTACGTTAATTTAAAATTGAATAATTATCAATAAATAACCGTAAAACTCGCCCATACCAAAATGAAACGTATTGCAAATTCAAAAAGAATATTTACGACTTCTGCAGAAACATTTTTGTTTGTATTTTTGCAATGGCTGTTACTTACAATACACAAGAAAACTACATAGGCGTGCTTTAAACATATTCTGATTGACTGAAATTAAAGCAATTAAAACATTACTTTGTATTATATTCATTGAATAATACATACACCTGACACCAAAAATCAAAATTAGGTGAAAAAAAAAATATTGAAAAAAAAAAGTTAAATGAAAAAAAAATAAAAATTAATAAATGAATAAATAAAAAAAAGAAATGAATAAGTTATGAATGAATGAATGAGTTATTTATGTACCAAGGCAGTAAAGTGATTCTTTATCGGACGAGTCTGAAATTATGAGACGAGCGAGAGAAGCGAGCGAGGCGAAAAACAGGCGAGTCTGATAAAGACACTTTACTGACGTGGTACAAAATTTTATCGCCAACTGGTGAGAATTCAGAATATAAAAAACTGAGGCATATATATTTCATTGCATTCCATTATGACAAAGTAAACAGCAAATATAGAACAAATCTACTTACTATTTGCTATATTCAAATTGAAGGTACACCCTGATGCATTATAAAAGTTAATTCCTGAAGTCAAAGGAGTTCCAACAATAATTTGTTATAGGTAAATAAATCGCAAGAAGAAAACTATTATCGAGCCGTAATAAGGAGAAGCTTGTTCTGTTGTTTGTTACACGTTATGCACTTGTCCGACACAATGTTCGAATGTCTCATGACAAATTTCTTGTCTTGAACAATGTTCCATCAGAGAGCCTTTTATTTGCAGCTCGCAAATGGGCGCCTATGGACAAGTTACAAACTTATTGAGCAATTTTCGTAGACATGTGTACAGAAAATTGCGTGCCGAAAAGTGGGTTACCTTGCGTGGAATAAAAATTGTGTCATAATTGTAAATTTCGGATTTTAAAATTGCTTGACAGTCAAGGTGAAAATGGTATCAACTTTAAATAGTGATTCAAGGATCGCAGTCTGCTTTAATATCTAATAAAATATTTACAAAAAAAATTTAAAAAAATGAGGACACTTTTGCAAATTTATTTGGTAATTTGCATTGAAGGAATTCCTTTTAAATACCATCAATGTAAATGGAGTTTTTGCTGTTGTTATCGAATAATTGAGAAACTGATGGTGGGTTCATGTGTCGATTATGTCGGGAAAGTCATAATTTTTACAAACTATCTTTTAAAATAAAAGTTCATGAAGAAACTGTCAGGAAATTGAACAAAAAGAGAAATCAAATTATCTTTTGACTTCCAAATTTTGTCAAATACTACAAAAATTGCTTTTGATATGTAAATTGATTATTAATTCTAGTTTACCTTCGAAAAAGGATATAATAACTATTTGTTTTAATAAATTTCACATCTATTCAAATATTACTAGTCAATGAACCTCGTTCAATGCCAAAATGTAGTAAAAAAATACCTCAATATTAAATATTACATGAGTTCATCATCCACAATTTAATATTAAAATTACAAGAATAATTTTAAAATAACCAGTTTAATTATGAAAATTTCGACCTTATCATTCCCTTTCGATTTTTAAGAAATATTGATTAAATTATAAATAAAGTTAAATTAATATATTACCGGGGTATTGCTCTGGAAATTAATATTCAAAAATTTTATAATTATATGGGAATTCATTAATATTTATATCAATTTTTTTTCAGTGAATGAAATTGATTAAGCAGGGCGTTCATCTCAAAATAAATGTTTAATACATATTTGTGCAAAAGAATTATAATATAAATATTATGCGGTTGGACTTTTTTTACCGAGCCGAGATGAGAAACTGATGTTCGAATGGTACCCATACTCATCCCAAGGTAATTCTTACCAAGCAAACTCACCTCAAACTCGCCGTTACTCCTGCCTCGGGTACTTCCAGATGGGCGGCGGTCCCTCACACATACTCTCCGTCATCTTCTCCCTTCTATCACTATTCACTCTCGCCTATGCCATATCAAGTCCTTCTCTTTCCCTAATCATGTTCTCCACTTACCTCCATCCATTCCTCCTGCGGTTGGACTTGTAGGTAGGTATACCCAATAATCTACTTCCACGCATTACAGAGTACTGTAGCCAACATAAATAATGTCAAAGTTAATTATTATTTTATTGGAATACAAAGATGTTGCCATGACGGATTATCTATCATCTGACGCACACGAATTCCCGCCAGAATAACCACTCTACCTGTGTCATAATTAGGGTACGTTAAGCTGTCACTCGAATTCCCGTCAGGGTGAAAGCTGACTTGTTTAAAAGGTGTTAATTTGGGCAGGGATGAGTTGCGCGTAGCGGTCATTTTTTACCTGAATACGAGAAAAGCAACATCCTCAATCAATCTGCTAGCGAAGTGGCACTTCAGCACGCGTGCTGCAAAACGGATACTCATCCTCAATCCTGTCAATTCAGTCTGCCTGATTGTTATCGCACATGCGCATTTTCATTGTTATTTTAAGGTAAAGAGGTAATTAAAAAGTTCAACCTGTGATTATTCTTGTAAATAAAAGTAGTTACTACTTATCAAAGACAACAAATTAATATAATTACGATATTAGAAAATAATGTATGTTTGTTTACGAAGATAATAGAATAAAATAGGGTTATGGTACCTAAATTGATGATTAAATGCGCATGACACAATTCGGCGCGCACGAAATTGAATTGAGGATACTTACGTTTAAACGTCATTGTCCCAGCACGCGTGCCGAAGTGCCAGTGCGCCACTAAATTGATTAGGGATGGGCCTTAAGAGCCCCAAAATTAGGAGCCGAATCGCGCGCAACAAGATAAACACAAAATTAAGGAGATTAGGGAAATATAAAATGAATTAAATGGTAAAGGTATTTGTACATTTATTTCAGAAATAATAAGACACCTAGCCTAACCTAACCCCGCCAGGGTAAACTATTAGGGCAGTCCCGATAACAGAACAGATACTGGACGGCAATTTGAGTGCGGGATTAATATACCTGCAAGTGTCGGACGGGAACTCAAGTGTATTATATTGGTCATTAAGGAACCTGACGGGAATTCGTGAGCACCGCTATCATCCAATGACAATTTTTTTGGGGTTCTACACCTACACTTTACAGTATCTTATGCGCGTTTCGGTAACCAAGTTATCTTCTTCAGAGACTGAAGGTAAACTGTTTGTTTATGGAAGTTATTATTAGGCACAATTTTCATAAATTTGGAATGGCAATGAACTAAATGTAAATGAACAATATTACTATTTTCGTTTCGTTGTGATACACCGCTAAGAAGTTGAAATGTTACCCCAATAAATAAACAAAAGTGTTCAAAATTGCTATTGAAATAGCAAAATTGATATCGTTGATTATTTTGGATTCGACACACGGAAATTTTACCTGAAAAAAGGTTCTACAACCTGATAATGATAAAGCAAATTTCTAAATTTCGGAACATGATTTGTCGTTTAGTTTTGTAAACTGACAAGTGTGTAATACGAAATGTTTTGAAAAAACCAATTTAAAATTCTTTAGAACCTTTGGGAGATTGCTTGATCTCGAATTCATTAAAAAATATATTTATACCTGCGTCAGGTCAATATGGGAATGAAAATAACGGAACAATTAAATATACTGTTTGGCAGGTGGAGTTAGTTTGTGATAAAAAAACACAGAGCTAATAGTAAGGCCCTAACTAAATACAGAGTGGGACGCTCAAAAACAATCCACCCTGTTATATATATTATCTACAGTATTCATTAAAAAAATGGTGAACTAATAACGTGCTATTACCTTTTTTTAATTGAAACACCCTGTATAATTTCTTTGAAAAGAAGATTTGAAATAGTATATTAAAGTATAAGTGGATATGAAGGTCTTTAAAACACGAGCGAAATAGAGCAAGTGTTTTAAAGACCAGTTATCCACGAATACTTTACGCTATTTTTTTTTATTGGTGCACTTTGAAATTATAAATACTGGTCGATAACTACTACAACAACAAGAAATGGAAATCATAGATGGAAATAAGAACTAAATGTCAAATGGTTGAATTCGTGTATATGATGTATACTTTGCGTTGTTATGGAAATGAGAAAACCATAAACTAATTTGTATTTTGATGGAAGTTCAACCTTATTGAGTGTGAATGTCAATAGTGTTAATTTAAATACCTTTCCTAAGATTTGAGAAATCGAAATATTAATATTTCAAACAATACCAACGGCACTTTCCATTTTAATTTATAAATTTGACATTGTTTAATATTGTTCGAATAATAGTATTTTATGCAACGATCATGTAATGATAGCCATTAAGACACGAGCATGTTGTAGGATACGTATATAATATGCGAGTGTATTAATGGCCATTACATGAAAGTTGCATACAATATTTTTTCTACTCCGATTAATAAGAATTATTTAATTAATAATTATCATTTATTATAAAAAACAAGAACAATGAAAGGAACTTCAACAAATAAATTTTACAAATTGTACAACAAATAAATTTAAGACTTTTGAAAATCAAAATTAATTGACAGCTGTCAAATTAAGCGTCACTTAATAGGTCTGTCCGCCTGCGCGCAGACTATTTTATAAGGGGGGGGGCAAATATCAAAACGGAATCTTTGGATGAAACAACAAAGAGCCGTGCCCGACGAAACATTGCTTTTGCATATTGCCGCCCTTCAATTTCTCGCAATTCATTTTAAGAATAAAAATCTGCTGGACTGATTAGGGTGGGGCCATGATCCTCCCCCTGTAGGCACGCCTATGCATGAGATTCTATATTGGTCCAGGTTACACTAGTGTTATAAAGTGAATAATTAATTATCTAATCTAACTTAGATTTCACGTAAATTGGATGTCAACATCGTTTTTGCAACTTTATTAGAAAATTGTAAATCCCCAATCTGGACAAATATTTGTTCTGTTGACCTCTAAAATATTGAATAACAAACTCGTAATAAATATTCTTGGACTATGGAATTTTTTAAACGCAAGTAGACACAAATAAAAATAATAATCGATAAAAAAACTATGGAATTTGAATGTTGTATAATAATAATTAAGAAAGGTCATTACGAAAGTTGATTTGAAAAAAAAAAACGCGATAAATGTAAAGCCGGCTACAGACGGCATGACTGTTGCTTCCTCGAGCGTTTGTAAAAATTCTGGTCTATTCTTGATATTCGCAAACCATATACACGACTTATTTTTTCGAGGCAAGGAAGATGAATGTGGTGATCTGTGTGAATGAGTCCCTTTGGTTTTGAGGAACACCGAAAGAATCTTGCGTCTGTTAGTGAGCCGAGCAGTAAAACGAAAAGGTTGTCTATTATTCCGCTGAAACGTAGATCCAGATTTAACCCTTACCCCCTTACCCTATATTTTTCTTCGTAAACATTTTTGTTTGCAAAAGTTGTGCTTTACCAAAGTGAATTCGTTCCTAGAAGACAACAGGAGGTCTATTCTCAAACAGTGACAACTTTTGTCGCATGCGTGAATATACTTTTGTCGCATGCGTGAATATACTTTTGTCAATCAAAAATTTGGAGTTGTACCACAGAATACACCATCCCAAGAAGAAGCGAAGCGTGTACTATTTTACAATTCATTTTCTGAGTGCGCATGTCTGACAGTCGCCATTTTAAGCCCGTTATCTGACAATGACATGTGATTTTATTGTTTACCAAAGAATTTTCTTTGTTGTAAGCTTTTTGATTATTTACATATTTTTTTGTGTTTTGAACGATAAAATTTGTTTGCAAAATTACATTTATTGGTTATGTCGCCAAAAACTGGCGCAATCATTTGGTTAAACAATAGCTCATTATTTTTAATAATGGATGGTACCTACTCCATAAGAAGAAGCTAAAACTTATATTTATATATTTTTCACAATATTTGTTAAGCTGTTGAATTAACTTGAACAATTCATAAATTGAGTTCAACAATTAAAACTTTGTCGAAACAAGTCATAAAAATAAGAAATTATTATTTGAGATTCTTTGGTTTCACTTTTTTGCGTGTAGTTAACATTTAATTTACATTTTTTTTTAAATTTTCTCAGTGTAACTTGATCCGTTATCTGTCAACGTCAGTTTGAAGGTCACGAAATTTTGCACCCAAAACATCAAAGGATTTACGCCGGCTTTCGTTTCTTGTTTGGCTGGTGTATTCTGTGGTTGTAGGCCCGGCTAAATTCGTTGTCAATTGAAGTTGATAATGTTGGATAGATCCAATGATTATACACCCTACAGGATTGCTTATTCACTTAAATCTTTCGTCGGCGAGAGGGAACTTGCTTACGTCACCAGTGGACCTCGACCAATTTAAAATATATTGCAATCGTCAATACTTTCCATGTTTTTCTTGTGTATTTGCAAAAAATATGATAAATTAATTTTTTTTTGATGATATGTTATTTAAAAAATTATATTCAGTAGTATAAGTAGTTATAAAATACAAATTAACGATTGAAACAATAACTTTGAATTGAAAAAACTTACTTATAATTTATTTTGCAAATCTACGAGCTGTGTTTATGGGTTAATTGATGGGTAAACTCAGCATTATAATATATATTTTTTCTTATGGGGAAAATAAAATAGACGCCTTATGCACTGCTAAAAAATTTTTTAATAAACAATTTTTTTAAAACCTCTATCATTTCTTGTCGTACTCACACTTTTTCTCTCCAACCGTTTTTTTTTCTGGGATTGATAATTACTATAATTATTCCCAGTAATTGTTCGAAGCTTACAAAGGAGGATTCATACAAATTAAAACTTAGATTACTTCATATCAGAACTGAAAACATATAAAACTATGTAATGTAATTTAGATGCTTATGCCAGAAACTGAGAAACTAAGGCATTCTTTTTAGTTTTAGCTTATATCTTAATTTCTTATTTTTTTGCATGATCATTTACATTACATTTTACATGGTTCTCTGTTCTAAGTTTTAGTTTTCAATTAGTATTTGAAATGTATACATTGAAACTCGAATCCAAAAATTTTGTATTTATACTGATATAACGTGCTTCGCATTTATAGATTTTCTTGACTGACAATTATTAGAGAAGTTTACTTATCACCTTTATTAATAAACAACACCTTCAAAACTAAAAAAACAGATAAAATAACGTCAAAACACACTTTGTAAACACACGATTAACCATAAAATTAAAAAGGTTAGGTCCAGTGATGACGTATTCGTCCGACTTGAGCGAGGCGAACACAGAGTTAAATGGAAATAAGCAATCCTGTAGGGTGTATAATCGTTGGGATAGATCAACAGCAAAAAAAACTCGTTTGGTATAGTGTTCGAACCAGTGTAATAATAGTGTAACGAAAACGAACACAATATAATCTAAGATTACGTTACGTTACGTTAAGAAAGCTCGAAAGTATGTCTACCTTAAGCAGAATATATTATTATTGCAACAATTTCTATTTTTTTTATTTTTCAATATAGAGATAATATTCTATATTATCTCATCACACATGTCTTATTCTATCTAGCGTACAAATTTGTTTACCCAAATGCACAAACATTTTTTGTAACCTTTTCGCAACACACAGTCAACCTTAAATTATTTAGATAGGAGGAGATCGGTAAATGAACTTTGTCCTTGAGGGACTTTATAAACAAATTTCTATTGAATCGGAATGTTTTTTTTTTCGTGATAGGTATTTGTAATTCTAAGAATCAAGTAAAAAACATTCCTGAATGTTTCCAAATTTCGTAACAAACGTCTTCAATGTTATCATGATTTGTGTACGTTAAATATAATAAGTATTTTCTTAGTCCGACTGTCTTAATGTGAAGTCCAACAGGTTTGATCTTTTATATACTTAGTTCTTTGCTAGTGACTATTCGTCTTCTCCTGCAAAGACTGCCCTAGCATGTGTTCGGGTCTTGGTCTTGGTCTCGGCTTCGCCTGTTCATCCTATCAGCCAACCCAAAAGTGGGTTTGTGATAAGCAAACAAGTTAGTAAAGCCGTTCATATTTGCGCGTCAAGATGTCTTCTGACAACATTGACATAAACAGCAGCACCAACTGTATACAATTTTTTTCACGAATTGTGTTGCCTATATTTCTTTTTTTATCTTTACCCATCAAATTTGGAGGTGTCATATACAAAAAGACCCAGTGACCTGTCAAATAAAATTCAATATGGCGACACAGGGCAAACAAATTCGATTCAATACATTGTAGACCGTGGATTTTGGTATACATAAGTGTTTATTTTGGAGAAAGATATTTGACATAACCAGTGACAGAATAACAGAAGTGAAATGGTGACTTGCCAAGAGTTCCTAGAATTATTGGCCACCGATATGTTGAGTATTCAGCTAAAAAGTCATTTTAAATTCCAAGATATACGCTTCGGGGGTGTATTCATAATTTTAATTAAGCAATATAGATGTTTGCAATGATGAAAAACATGCAACAATCTTAGGTTTTGAAGGGTAGATCTCAACTGTCATTCTTGTCAGAAAAAACATTTTTTGTTGGCCACACCTACCTTGGACTGAACTCCTCTATTGGAGATTCAAGCTTATTTCAAACTACCATTGTAGCCATTTTATTTGTTCTATAAGAAATGTAGTGACGTTATTGCAATTTGTGGTTATTCCAAGTTGTTTATCAAAAATTAGTGGCTGCGCAGATGTTGTTACAAAATTGTAGATTTATTAGTTTATTTTTATGGGTCAATTGAAACTTCGTGGTTCAATGATAAGGATTAGTGCAATATTATGCGTAATTAATGATTAGTTTATTCGGTTATGTCAATTGAAAAAAAAAGTTATTATTTAAATAGGATTGTTTTATCTTAGGTTTACTTTGATAACTATTAAAACAATTTTTTACGAAATCATTGTTTGTTTTTGTTTTATACTGCGATTGTTTGAGCGAACGCCTTATCATGTGAGTCACAATTGTTGCTTGCATTTATTTGGGCTTCAAGCACTTGTGCGTGACGCCTCAGTCGTCTTCTACGCACGACTTCTAAGCGACACGAATACGACTTTTTAGGATCCTCTAAACCACTTGTCCTGTGCCAATGCCAATGAATTTCCTGTGTTGTTAGAAGAACAGTTTTCAATTTTAATGTTATTGATATTATTTAGATATTTTTAGTAAGGTTTAAATCGTAATCGGCACAATCTTAACCTTTAAATAAACATCAAACCGATCAAACGTCAAATATTCAATGTCCGTGGCTTGAAGCTCATACTTTTCGGTATGTGCTCAAGGGGCAAGGGGAAGGTAAGACTAGGCATCACGCCCGGTAATAAACGAACGAAATTCAGTCATTACGAGCTGCTACCAGCAGCCAAAAGTGAATAATCGAAAATACCTTTTATAAGAATCATTTGAAAATTTTGACGGCAGCAAAATTTATAATTTTTGTGAACATTATGAAACCTCACGAAAATGTGCAGCAAAAGCTAAACAAAGCTTAGTACCGGAGAAAAGTGATACTTTAAAGGCGTATCAAATGTCAAATCGCAATAATCAACCGCCTATGCCTATTGACATTGTCCAATCGAAAGTTCGACCTTTTCACTCGAGTCAGAGAAAACCCTGAGACGTCCAAGTGTATTAAACAGAACTGCCAAATTATAGTTCACAAAACTCAAAACTCCACTGGTCCACTCTGTTGTAAGGTGCGAATGGGCGGTATCGTGCCATAGGCGTACGTGCCGTTTTTGTGTAAGGATTATTTAGTGCTATTTGCGTACAAGGGTCGGCAGTTTTACACCAGAAAGCAAAATAAATGTCGACAGAGTGTCATTTGCGTTCGGACCTTTTGATAAAAAACTATTAAAGACCACGTGTTGCGTGAAGAACGCTAGTTTATCAGATTCGTCAGGGGGTTACGTCAAGTGGAGTTGTCCTATTGCAAATGTATTTTTTAATTCTCCAAGGCTCTAAGATCATCATCTTCCATATTTTCCGGCTTTCTTACTTGTATTCGCATTGGTATTATTGTTTGTCCTTTTAAAACCATAAAATTAGGTCCTTGAAATCATAGTTTCCGTTATATTGATAGATAACAAGCTACTTTGTTGTTTTATTTAAAATATAACTATTACATCAAAGACTATTATAAAATAAAATTATTATTTCGATTATTATAATATTTTGAAATAATTATTTTAAACTGCGTATTTAAATTAATTGTGAATTTGTGATTATCGCTATTGTTTTATTTTTTTCCGTTTGTATGTTTATTGTGATGTAAGACGTATGCGATATAGTGGATGATAATGTACGTATTAATTGATGTGACATAATGACAATGTTTCTATTGTTCTCTATAATCGAGTGAATCCCTTTTATACAAGTGTTTTCATATTATAAAGATGTAATAATACAGTACTTAACACATATTTCCGTAAGGATATTGTTATTTACCAATTTGTCATTAAAATTTTAAGTCGATTCACCGTCTGTCTATAGAATAGAGATTATTAACAAAATGGCAAATTCAATTTACAATACTCACATTATGCAAAATTAATACGTGACAAACGTGAAGTGGGTTGTCTACTTTTCACATAGCATTGAAAATTTTAAGAAGTTAAGAACAAAAGTTGTCGCATCTATGCAAGTGGGTCATTTTGGGGTATCTGTGATGTTTTGTGTTCTATGGAAACTTTAACTGTACTGGCAAACTATATCAGTGAGCTGGTAACTGTGGTTGGTTAACAGTTACGTCATAGTTTGGAATACAAGTCAAGGGATATTGACTGGTTAAATAATAGTTAATCCGGTTTGTGTTGTTAAGTTCGAAGAAAAATGGCTTTTGTATGAAGATTTTCATTCTGTCAGCAGTTAAAGGCAATTAACCCAAAACTTTCTCCCGGAACAAATAACAGAAACAAATCGTATTGGGGATTGTCCACTAACTGACAGTTGACAATAGCCCTGAGGAAAAAAAAAGATTTTAGATTTTCAATGTAGTTCTTTTGTATTGATTTATAGCTTTTAAAATACTCAAGCAGGGTGCCTCAGCCGTCAGCTTTTATACGATTTAATTGTACATTTATATGATGGGCCCCGCTAAAATATTTGCAGGGGGGCACGGATTTGAAGGTATGTTACTTGTGTCAACTTGACATTTGGTGGACAAGCGCCCTATTCTACTTTTCTCATTTACTCCTAGTTTGTATTGTTTCTATTATTAATTAAATATAATGCAAAATTGATGGAAACAATTAAATTTCTTAACTCTACACAACATTCTTACAATACCCTAAAGAAGTGGATGTAGAAATATAATTAAATTGTTAATAAATATTTTAAAAGTGCCGCCCAATTTTTCAATTGGGAAACATTTTAGCAAACATATATATTGATATTATGTGATTAACTTTATTTAAATATAATTAACATACAAGTTTATCAAGAATTCAGGACAAGGACGAATAAAATTTTTGAAAATCGAACAAGTGGTCGTCTAGTTTGAAGGTTGAGTTAATGAAAGTTCGCCAATGCTTAAAGTTACAAAAAAACGGTTCAGAACATGTACCCAAAATTATTCTAATATAAATTGGATCACTACTTTAACAACAGTTAATAATTAATTGTGTATAACAATCAATTAATAGTTATTTAACCAACAAGTGTATTAATGAGGGCCATTAACAATCGAGATAATGTTCGAGATTGTTAATTGTTCTTTTAATACTCCTGTTAGTTACAAAGCTTTACAAAACTAAAAATATTTATTTGTTTCATAGGTAAGTACTGTCAAAAATGAATAAGGACATTAAAATGAATGTTTGGTTGCCTACACCACAGGTAACTGTCAATATAAATATAATGTGTAAGATGTGCGTTGGGTTGCCTATAGAAAAATCGTTGATTAATAGGGGTCATTAATGTATGATTTTGTCTAATTTTGAGAACATTAATAGCATATGTTAATACACGGTCGACGGAAATATTATATTATTGTTATTATAAGTACTATTGGTACATTTCACTTGATGCAAAATGTAGCATCAAATTGAATATAAATGTTGAAATATTATAATTATTTCATACATTATAATCCATTTTTTTTAGGCACGCTTTCAACTCAAAATGATATTTGTATTATTGTTAATAAAAGAAAAATACAGCTGGCCCCGTGTGAATTCCAGATATTGAAATGCCTACGTTTCACTGGGTACTGGGTAGAGCACACGTTAGTAAGAATTTCACTGTATGTTGCAGCTTCTCAGGATCAAAATTTTCATTTTTCAAGCTATTTTATTAAACATAGGTAATTCATTTTGAAAAACCATTTTCTATCTTCAAAGTTCAACACATGTTTAATAATATGAATATAGTGGTAGGTATAATAACTTTCACGCTAAATGGTAAGATTTTCCAAACAAACAAGATAGTTTATTGCAGTTGATAAGCCAATGTCATTTAGCGTGAAACTTACTATACCTTCTTTGTAAAATTGCCACATCTGGAATCATCCTGTACATTTTACCACTGCGCTCGCTTGGCACATCCGGGACAATGGTAGCGTGACGATCGATCTAATGAATCTAAGAGTGATCAGTTTAAACCGCAGTTAACTGAAATGTCTGCGTTTACTTCCAGAATTCTTACTGTCATGGCATCTTAGAATCCACAAAAACTAGTAAGTTATTTTTTATGTTTTCACTATTAGCTAAGCATATTTTTAACTGTTTATGTGATTTAATATATCATTTATTGAAATTCCAATTCGGCGCAGTGCAGGGAATAAGAAGAATTATATCGATTCGGTACAGGCAGCGTCACCTGTCAGAGAATAGCGAAACTGTATAATAACATTGAGAGATATTTATTTTTTTAGTCTCTGCTTACACTCAGAAAACTGAGATGTCGTTGCGACGTGAATAGTTAAACATTCAAAACAATTTCTAGCATATTTAATTTTTGTAATAGCTTTCTTGAGATATAGAGATAGAAAGCTGAAGGAATATTGCCTTTTATAGACTATAAAAGGTATAAAAAGCGACCTTCGTTGTTTTGTTTATATTATTCTTTTTCAGATCATGAATAACCACAACATCAAAATCAGTAATTTCAGCAATTTGGATGCTGTCACTTATCCTATAATTAAAATAATTGGTAGCGTTCAACATGCTACTAGTCCGTCGTGCCAATATCAAAAGGACTTGAACGTTTATTTAAGCTCAAGTAGTGACCAAAATAAACTCATTTCAACTAATCTTATCAACGATAAATTTAAATTTTTGTTGGAATTGACGAATGGAAAAAATAAAATAATCGTCAAGTATTGCTGCGAATTTGTTTCAATTGTTCTGGAGTATTTTCCTGGTCAGTATATCATTTTTAGACAATCATACTAGAATACTTACCACTTTTCGACCATGTCAAACATTCTCTCACTTATGCCAAAACCAATTAGATAATTCAGCTCGTCAAACGTGGTGTTGCCCCCAAGAAAATATATAAAAATATTAAATTAAAAATTGCTAGGCTTTTGCTGCCGATTATACAGTCTCCAAAATTACAACGTACCCCACCGCTTTGTTGGGGGGTACTCCATATTCTTCTCTGGGAGAATGTTACAAACAGCATGACAAAATGGTATCCACTAATATATTTCATTTTAGTTATATCAGAGACTGCTGTGATACCGTTATATGTGATATGTGAGGACCATGATGGTAGTTTTCAAGCCCCACCATGGGAAGACAATTCTATTGAAAGCGCTTGTAGACGGATCACACTTTGTTCCAAATTATTACAATGCGTCACTGCAGAAAAATTGTACGAACATGGATTAGGGAGGAAAACTTTTTTATTGACTGGAGACTGTCAAATTTTTCGCAGCCAACTTACTTGCTCGAATGCAAGAAGCATGCGCCAAACGGAATTATGGGAAAATATAGGTAAGTATTTCGCGACATCATCAACAGGTTAACATACAGAACGCGAAAAGTCTATTCGACCCATACGATTTACACAAGTACAAAGAAAATATGAGAAAAACTACTTGAAAGAGAGAGAGAAGAATACTTATTCGAAGTCAGAGCTGGGCGTGTCTTCAGCTTCAGCTACCAATCTGATATGAAAGCAGCGTTGCCAGTTTAGAATGTTTGGTACTTTTAAGACGGGATAAAGCCGTATTTAGAGGGAGAAAATCGAGATTGGTGATATTAATGATTCTTGAAAAATAAGTGAGATGAACACAAATAAGAATAAATTAATATAGATCAAGAAAAAATTGGACAAATTACAATCTGCAATAAATAAAATCTATACACTGCTTTGGATTGAACAATTATTGGTATTTAACATTGTTGACGACAAAAATTGGGAATAACTTTAACAAATAAATACATTTGGCAACAGCTAACTGCTCACAATAATTCTTCTCCCTCTTTCAAGTAATTTTTCTCATATTTTCCTTGTCGTACTTGTGTAAATCGTATGGTCAATCCTCTGTGCTGCAGGGGTGGGGATTAAAGATGGGGTGACTTGTGCCAAAATGACCAAAATAGTACATTACAAGCAAAGTTCTTTTCACGAACTAAGAACTGACCTACTTGAGATGGGATAATGAGAAGCATATATTCAAACAACAAAAAATATCGCATAATGTAAACTTCAATTTTTTTAGGACGAGAGATTATAAAATCTAGTTTAGGCTGTGAAAACAAAAAATATTTAGCTTTCTTATCGTGTACCAAATATTGCGGTGACGAATACAAAGAAGGTATAACGAAATCTCACGAAGAACTTTTGGGTATAACACAGGGATACGTTGCATTGGGTGGTGGTGGACTGGCACTCTTTGGAACCGCGTGTCTTTACACTTGGCCTGAAACTTTTGAAGAAATTATACCAAGATTTGAAGTTGATACTTTAGTGGATAGAACAAAATTTTTGGACGACAGCTGCTACAGGTTAGTTTTTCGTGACAACCCATGGCAAGATCAAAATTCTCTTCATTGAATTTAAAATATGTTTTCGATATACATATACATATACAGTGCTATTCAAAAGTCCTCTTACATTAATAAAATTTGGAGGGTGAGAATAAAGTGTTGTAAACTTCTCTGCGAATGGTAACAGGTGACGTAATAGTAATAGATGACGTCACAGTGCCACTCTGGCCAATTATTTTAAATAGGACCTTATGGTAAGTGACATCTCGTTTGAAAGGCATTGACATTGGCTTCATAGCCATATTAATTTTGTTTGGGTTTAAACTAATTTTAACGGATAAATTAAATAAATACCAAAATTATTGAAATTATTTTTTCAAATTTAATTAATCAAATATCAACAATGGATTCTTATAGCAAGTGTTCGAAATGTGCTCCATCTACTTCCTGGCAGTAAACTCTTGTCGTACTCGTTCGAATGTGTCACAAGTGAAATTGCATTGCATTCTTCAATAATTCCTTCTTTCAAAACGCCAATGCTATCTGGTGCCGTAGTATAAACCTTGGATTTCAAGTACCCCCATAGAAAGAAATCTAATGGTGTCAGATCTGGTGACCGAGGTGGCCATTCTATAGGACCTCGCCGGCCGATCCATCTACCTCGATATTCTTCATCCAGGTAACGTCTTACTGCACCATAATAATGTGCAGGAGCACCATCTTGTTGAAATGTTATTTCCAGATGGACGAATTCATCTGGATTACCTTCCAGAATTTCAAGAATTAACGGCTCAATTGCATTTTGTAATATCTCCAGATACACTTCACCGCTTAAATTTGAATTTAGGAAGACAGGACCAACTATGTGGTTTCCCAAAATACCCGCCCAAACATTGACTTTTTCTGGAAATTGGGTATGCTGTTCACGAAAGGTGTGAGGATTTGTGTCACTCCAATACCTTACATTTTGTGTATTCACATTTCCATTGAGGCAAAAAGTACTTTCGCCACTAAGACAAATTGTTTTTGTGTAATGTGGGTTTTGACTAATTTTATTTGTCATACATTCACAGAATTCGAGTCTTCTGTCGGGGTCGTCATCCGAAAGGTGGTGCACCATTTTTAACTTGTATGGATGAAATTTATTTTTAGCCAACACTCTCTGTACTGTACTTTTACTTACTTCACAGATAGACGCAACTTTAGTTGAAGAGGAAGTAGGGTTTACTACCATTTCAGCAACTATATCAATTTTTTTATCATCGCTAAATGTTGGTCGACCAGATCGTTTGACATCTTGAACACTACCTGTTGCTTCAAACTTGTGAAGAAGCTCCCTCAAATAAGTTCTCGAGATAGGGCGATGTGGGTATCTCTCGTTAAATAAACGTTCCGCTCCATGGAGATTATTTCTAGATTCACCAATTATTAAGATAGCTGCTACTTTGTCGGCTTGAGTACGTACCATTTTGCCTTTGTAAACTCTTAAACGTCTCGTTAAACATTAATAAAATTAAATATTTAAGCTATTTAGAAAAACTTTGCAAAGCAACAAATACTATTAAATTAAAAACGTCAATTTTTTTGTCAGCTAACCAGAGGCGGACTGATACATTTTCAATATTTAAATGTGAAATAATAATTTTGGTATTTATTTAATTTATCCGTCAAAATTAGTTTAAACCCAAACCAAATTAATATGGCTATGTAGCCAATGTCAAGAGTTTACTGCCAGGAAGTAGATGGAGCACATTTCGAACACTTGCTATAAGAATCCATTGTTGATATTTGATTAATTAAATTTGAAGAAATAATTTCAATAATTTTGGTATTTATTTAATTTATCCGTTAAAATTAGTTTAAACCCAAACAAAATTAATATGGCTATGAAGCCAATGTCAATGCCTTTCAAACGAGATGTCACTTACCATAAGGTCCTATTTAAAATTATTGGCCAGAGTGGCACTGTGATGTCATCTATTACCATAACGTCACCTGTTACCTTTCGTAGAGAAGTTTACAACACTTTATTTTCACCCTCCAAATTTTATTAATGTAAGTGTAGCGGTTCAAAAGATACGAGGGGGGGAGGGGACTTTCGAATAGCACTGTATATACATATATATAATCGGGATTCGATTCGATATACATAATTTTGTATGTTATTATTTTCAGAGGTACCCTTGGAGCTTGTTTTTCAACGACTTTAGGCTCCGTCCTACACGAGCTATTCCACACTTTCGACTTGGGACATACTGAAGAAGGAATAATGGGAAGAGGTTTCGACAATATTTACAAAGTTTTTACAAACACCGACATATCTAACCAGCATTTCGAAGCGGGTTTTGAAGCACAAACAACCTTCCAAGATAAAATCGAATTCAAAGAAGAATTCGAACCTGATAGTTTGTTGCAAAGACTCAGAAACGAAAATAAAAAAAAGGAATTCACTGTTATACGGAAATTTGAAGATATCGACGATACTGTATTGAACAAAAGTTGTGCTGTGATACTTTGTTACCACAGGTGAAAAATTTACTATATCATAACAAGTAAAACTTTGTGAACATGTGGATAATATTTTTAGGTGGTTTAACCGAAGCATCACAAAGCAATCGTCATTACTATCATTCGATCCGACGAACAAATTGATCAAGTCAACAGCGGGAATCAGAGTCGTGGAGATAAGAAGTTTGATTAAAGAATTGGTATTACGCAGTTGGGTATTCGATGGGAGAATTTTAAAGTTCTCTTTCCAAGTTCCACAAGATATTTTATCTGTAACCGATAATCAAAACTATTTAATATTCGTTGAAGATACTATAGGCTGTATTCTAAAAGAAGAAGTTGCTGTCTAGAATATAAAATAATCCATAGAAAATATTTCTTGTATAGAATCCGTTTCACGTAAGAAGAACCCATTTGAAGATGCGCCAACTTGTTGTCAAAACCAGTGCCATATCACAGATTGTAAAGAGAACAGATACGAATCCCGGTAAAACGATTTTCAGCTCCGTCGTCAATGACCTTGGACCTTTAACTCGGTATGGCCGCGATGCTGCCAGTTTAAAATATTTTCTGAATTTCTTACCAAATTGCACTCGGGGACAATAACAATTTCTAGTACCGGATCTAGTTTTTTGGGAAGTTTCCACTAAATCTTTAAAACTGCGCCATGAATTAAAACAATAATCGTAATCGAATATATATTTATGTATTTATTTAACACCTTTGTACATTCCTATGATTTGTTATAAATAGTCATTACTCTTGGGAGATTAATTAATAAATACATTTTTAAATAACACAAATAATTACAAAAATCAACCAAATTTTAAAGTACAAATAATTCTTAATTTATTTATTATCAAAGGGAATACAATATACACCTATTTTGATAATAATTTGTAGCACCAAAGTTAATATCAAAAACTTTAAAATTTCTTTTATCATAGGCCGGGCTATTAGATTACATACTCTCATCCTTTTTGGAAATCGAAAGAACTTTATTTTTCCTTCCGAATAAAATTTATTTGGACAGTCTGTATAAACAATACACCTTGTCGTGATGTTTATCCATTTTATCAGAATAATAATCTATACCACTATATTTTTATAGTTAATATTACCACAACGCACAATCGATTAGTCAAATAACACAATTAATATCGCCGATTGAACACCTTCAAACAATGAAGCAAACAAAAATGGCGTTATTAATTTTGAGCACAGATTACAAGTGCTTTTGATCATGTTTTGACGTTTTGATTATGTTCGGTTAGGTTAGCCGTCACCGTTATTGTGCATGGTTGCCAAGGATGTGGTTTGTGAAAAAAGTATATATTCATGGTATGGTTTTTATACATTATAATCTTTTTAATTGTATAATTCTTTTAATGTTGATAAAATTGATTTAAAACAAGTAATTATCGAATATTTGTATCTGTATAACTATCACACCTAAAAAAATGCTTATAAAATATTTGACCTATGATCGTAAATTGAAGGAAATATCATGCAAATTGACAACCCTGTTGACAAATTTCGCGAAGCAGCCCAAACGGAGTCGACATCTCTCTCTTTTTACTGTTCTCTGTCAAGCTTTCGTATCTGTTCTCTTTATAATCTGGGGCCATATTGTAAAATTGACATTCGACTTCAAATCAGTAGCGTAGCGTTTTTACATTTTGTAGGTCAATGGTTTTAGATAAAATAAAACACACAACACTAAACAGATAAACTAGCAAAAATATTCGACAGTAAATGATTCAAACACAAGCTCAAATGTCAATAATAAGATATCTGTCGGCATAAAACATCGTTTGTAACCCCAATGGCATGAAACGAGGAGACATAGATAAGTATAACTGATTTTGATTTCTGCGCAAGACGGTTGGCAAACTTCGCATGGCTTCTTTTTATGTGAAACGTAGTCTACTATATAGTATCGAGTATAATTGTTAATAAAACATTTTTTATGACAGTAAAATTTCAGAGCATCATTCTAGAAGAGGATTGAAAATATAAACATATAACCCAAGATATACAGGTTGTCCAATTTTAAAATACCTACGTTTATGTTATATTTAATAATCTGAACCACCTAAAAATAAATTGCCCACTGCATTATACTGCTGGACCCCAAAATACGTCGATAAAATCGTAAATCAGTGCTGGAGAGAAAATGTCTAGCCTCTTTTGTTGGATTTTAGGCGGCGGGAACACAGATCAATTGGTATCAAGTCGGGTAATTTGGGATCAAGAGAGACTTGATTGATTGTCACACATGTGTCACACTAGGCCAGGCCAGCATCAATTTTACATTTAACAGCTGTAGATAACCTCCATTTTCATATATTTCTGAACTAATACACTGTATTTAATTTATTTTCTTGCATTCAAAAATAAACATACCTATATAGATAAAAAAACAGAGGTTGGAAGTTCTAAAACAAGAAAAAACTCAAAAGGCAACCTATAAATTGAAATCACACAATGGAAATCTTATGGCAAAGATAAGCAAGGTTATAAAATAATATACAAAGAGATAGCTCCGTTTTCTGCCTCCAGATAGAGTATCGCTTATATTGAATTCCCAATATTAAGAACTACTTGCGAATCTGTAATTTATATGTTCATAAAAAGTGTAGTTTTATTCATTAAATAGGATTATCAAAGATTGTGTGTATACCAAAATGAAAGTGCCAATTTTAAAGATTTAGTCTTTTTGAAGAGTGTATATTTTCGGTTTTTATAACAAGATATATGTATGCCTACGTAGATTTCTATATTAAGGAGTTTTTTTTGTAAATTTCTCGGTCACTGAACTTTATTTTTCCGTTATATTTCTTATTTCTCGCAAATTATCCATAGTTTGTTCAAAGTTATATAACTCTTTTCTGATCCATGCTGTAACTTTCTGTCGATAACCAAGTGCAATTGAAAAAACAAATTTTTCGATGAGACTTTTATGAGATTTCAATCATAAATAGAGATTTTAACATTTTTTCGTAGTGTATAGACTAGATATACAAATTTATATGTTATCAAATATAGAAAATATTTCCGATAGTATTTAGAATTTTACCAATGTGCAATTAAAATAAAATTTAAAATGTAGTTTCATTCCAAAGTCCCTAATACACAGGTTGTCCCTATAACGCGTACTGCGCGTCATCGTGCCTGCCGTATACATATATCATTTTACCATTGTTCAGTGTTGTTTTTGGTGCTAATGGTAGTTTTTCATAGACTCCGTTTCATATAAGAAGAAGCTACATGAAGTTTGCCAACTATGTCTTGCGCAAAAATCAAAATCAGTCTTGTTTATCTATGTAGCCTCTCGTAACGACAGTTCCATGTCATTAGCGTTACAAACTAACATCGCCAATCGTTAATGCAAAGTATAAATATTTCAGTGTCTATTGTGAAACTACCTCGAAAAGCTTTAATAATTCCCAAATATGTTTTATTTAAAATGTGTATTCGATAAATTCATTTTTAATAGTTATTTTGTGTTAACCCACAAAATGTGAAAAAATGATTTGAAACTGATTTGAAGTCGAACGTCAATTTCACAATATGGCGCTGGCTTTGACAATAAGTTCGCGCATACGAAGTTTACCTACTTAAGGCGGAAATTTGATTAAGTATATAAGCGAGAGAATTTCTGCTCTAGAGCGTGACGAAACAATACTCTAATTTGTCAAAATTAATTTGTGTTTCCGTTAAGCAGCTGCATATAATGACCACAGAATAACGAGTAGGTTATTCTGTGATGATATTACGAAGCGCAATATCGTATCTTAGCAACGGATATATAAAATACAAACAAACAGACTGGTGAGAAATTCTATACTGGAATAAATATAGACAAAGGCAAGTGTCATTAATTTTTGTGTCATTTTTGAAAAAGCTTAACATGAGTGATGCAACAGAAAATGATTTATTAGAAGGTAAGTTTTGATCAATGATTATATTATTATATTTTAATGGATAATTGTTTTCTAATGCATGTTGAATAACAGAATAACCGGTAAATATAAATTTAAAACGGTATGATTTCGGACCTATTTATTCATCACTACTGCAATAAACTATAAATAATAAACTTCGCGACCCTCGGAATTTTATGTTAATTTTATATTTGTTTCAAAGCTTACCTTAAATAAAGCAGATTAGAACAAAAATTTCGCTGGATCATCCAGTAATTACTTCAAAAATCACGATTTTAGTTCAAAAATTGTACTTTTTCAACACTATAATTCTTGCTATTTCACGATAAATATTTTCACTTTAAACAGTAAAGGTTATTATCTTGAACTAAATGTCATTCTGTTTCACACAAAAAACCGGAAGAAAATAGTTAAATTTTGCCAATTTTTAGAAATATTCGTAAGCATAAATATTTTCGTTTGACACTTAAGCTTATAAAATTACACACTTAAATATTATGTCAGAGCTTATGTTTAGATATCCTAGGTTCACAAATTAGGATCAGGTGACACTTCCTAACGGCGTTGTCAAATGGTCTTAATTCTCTTTCAGCTGAATACATTGTAATAGATTACATGAATATATCACAATATAAAATTATTTGCATTTATAATCATGAAAATTCATCTAGGTAATAGTTAGGTTAACAATTTTTTTCTTATTCTCTTGCTCCGTATTTAATGATATTTTAGTTACACTTTGATCTGTGTCAGTTGGTCGGGAAGCGGTATGTGTTAAATTATGAATTTTTTTTGCTCTAGTAGAAATCCCATGAAGTCAGTCAATTTGAGGTGACGTGTATTCCCTTCCCCTTCTGGAAAAAGTGTCTAATAATAATTTGTATTTCACATGAATGCGCGCCGGGTCGACGTTTCGCAATTCGCGCGCGAACCTTACCGGACCCAAAATAAGTTTAAAACTGTTTGATTTCGGACCCATTTATTCCATCACTACTACTATAAACAATACGTTATTGTGAATTATCTTTTTAGCTATAAAGGAATCATTGGAAAAAGATGGAACTCTTGGTAAAGTTAATGGGGAAATTAGAGCTGGTGTTATGGCAATCCTAAACAGAGATTTCGAAAGTGCAGATCCACCAAAAGTACCAGAAGAAACCAAGTTGATCAATGAACTAATTAGAGAGTATTTGGCTTGGAATGGATATCTTTATACTGAACAGATTCTATCTGCAGGTATTTTAAGTAGCAATATAGTAGCTTTCTGTCTACAAGTTTTGAAAAAAAAGACAAAATTAATTCGATAGGTTTATTACCTATACCTTAATTTTTTTCTTATAATTTTCCAGAATCTGGCCAAAAAAACGAAAGATTAGGAAGAGACGTACTAACCACAAAATTTGGTGTAATGGATGATTCAAAGACTGCAAAAATCCCTTTATTATACTATATTGTATCGGCATTCCAGAATTTTTATTAATATTTATACATTTTCACAAATAAAAGTCAAATAAATATCTTGATTGTTTTAATTATTCACATCAGTAGTATGAACATTTTTTACAATACTATCATTAACCTGTTTTTCTTGTGATTTTCTTGACTGCACAATTCTAGATTGTTCTGTGGCAGTATATTTCAACGCCCAATATCCAGCTACAAGCTGTATGCATAACAAAATAAACATAACACTTTGAACTATAATTTCAACTATGTACATTCGAAAATAAGGATTAAATAAAAGAAATCCTTGGAGAGGGAATTGGAGTAAAATTGAGAGCATCCAAAATCCTGCCAATTCGGGTATCTGTAAATAAAGATAATTATACAAGGATTTTACTGTTGTTATAATTAGTCACCTTATCTTTTAGATTTCCTTCATACCCTAAATAAAGTCGTAACATTTCTACGGATAGTATGGTACATATAACAGCAACTGATATGTATCTGTACAGCTCGTCATAGAATTCGTACTGAAAAAATTACAAAAATAAACATTTTGTGTTTTTCAGAGTAGGAGTTACTCACGTTTTTATCTAAAAATAATAGTAAAATAATTATCCAGACAGGTGTAAGGATAACATTAAAATATAGCGCCATCTGGAGGGGTAAATTCGAAAGAACTCTTTTATCTGCAAAAAAAGTGAAAAGAATAGCCCTGTATATATTGCCTGGCATTTTCTAAAATTTGTCAAATTATTTTCAATTAATTCTCAATCTCTTGTGATATAGTCAAATGCAGTCTTATCATGCGGGTCATACACGATTCAACAAAGACATACTCACCGTTTTTGTTTTCTTTTATTGCGTTTAATCATAACTTCGAAATAAAATCCGTAGGATGAATAAGACAGACTTATGCAATTTTGACAAGAGAGAAAAAAGGATATGTAAGTATTTAGTTTTCAGCGATTCTAAAAAGTCTTTCACCAGCGAAGTTTTTATTTAAATGTCAGTTATGTCACTTTGACTTAATCAAAGATCTGAGCTTAGCGTCAATCTGGTAGGTCTGGCGATAAACGTGCTGATAGAATGAGAACCATGGAGAAATTGATGAATAAATGCCATTCATGTCTTTTCCAGTCACAGCAGAATAGAAGTATGAGTTGTGAGGGACGGTTCAGAGAAGCAGTTTTGTAAGAAGCAGCTTGGATCAAGATTCATACCTACGGCACTCATGTACTAAAAACCTCTGGGCTTGGCCATGTATATTACTGCTCCTACATATCATTTCCCATTCAGTTTTCAGCTCTTTCTTAGTATAACTTGCTATACATTTTACCATGTAGTCTGCTCATGTGGCTTTTGATCAATCTATTGGTAACTGTCCTGACTTGTGTATGGATACGAAGCAAGACTTCTGATATAGCTGTTGGGGCTGTCCTCATAGTTTCGGTGGCTGCCCGGTAATCTTATCTATGGATGCTTCTTAGCTTTTGGATCGTCCCAGAGCTTGTTGAGTCCTTGGCAACCATATGCAATCATAGGTCTAATGACCCTGTTATATAGACATATGATAATTTGGGATTGTAACCAGCTTTTCCCACATATTCTTCTGCACAGGATGAATGCTATCGTAATTTTGGATTATTTTTGGTGAGTGAAGCAATTTTCCGGTATTTTGCATCCTCAAGCAAAAAAATGGTACTTAATCTGATAGATTATTTCGAGAATGAATGAAAAAGTGGAAATTCGTTAACCAGTGTACAGGAAACATCAACTAACCATCATTATATTTTCTCCGGGTATATTTATAATCTCACATTTTGGTAACCTCTGTGTCTTCTGATTTGATACACATATGGTTAGTGATCTTTGAACCCGCACCGATAAAAGCGCTTTTGACTATATTATTACTGTAAAAAAAACTTACCATTTGGATCGTTGATATGTGAAATACCGGGAAAAATCACACTTGTTACATACGTAGTGGCTTTTTCTAAAACCATTTTTAATTCAACTTTAGTTTATTATATACACAATATTTTTATTGACCTATGTTTTCACTGATATTTACTAGGTTTCCATGCAAACGGTTACCATGGCAACAAACTCTGTTGCCTTTTCGGAATTTGTACTATACATGCACTGACATAGTTTGAGAAGAAAATGTTCAATAATTTTTTCTAAATGGAGTTATTAAAGTAAGTATAATAATTTTGGCAATGGACTATTCCCATTGGGACATCCTTTATATCCGATATGTTTCACATTTGCATTTGGTTACGTCATATCTTTAGTAATAAAAAAAAAGATAAATATGTAAAAAAATAGCTCGATTGTCCGTATTTTCATTGTTTTACGTCACCAGTTAAGATCATCTGATAATAAAAATTAATTTTATTTATCATAGAAATGATCAATTTTAGTAACAATGGAAAGTAATCAGGAAAATATATTGTCATAGTAAGTTTCATCTTTATTCGAAATCCTTTAGTGAATATTTAATTCCTTGGTCATGTTTTTTAATAATTAATGTGAGTTTGTTGTATCTTTCCTATTCATAACAATCCAGAAATAAGGATCTTGGTGATAGGTATAGTTTGTTCAACCATCTTGCTTTGCCGTTACGTCATATGTTGTCCAGCTTGCTCTCTCATTCATGAAATGGATAAGACGGAATTATGATGTCATTATCGTATTTCTTATCTAAAGTCGACATAAATTTCATCTGTTACTTTTGACAGTTCAGTTGACATATTTTGAAAACAATCCTAACATATTATGTCATTGATTATAATTTTGAGGTTAAGTGTAAAATGACATTCAACTAATATAAGACATACGTAAAACAGCAGAATACGTCACCGATTATGACGTAGCGGCAAAGGATGAATGAACAAACTCTACAACAAACCTATCTTAAGGTTAAGAAAATCATTATTGATATTAAAGATATTGTTAATATTTATAATTCCATGGGTCCATTTTAATTATAATTTTCTTCTGTCTGTAATTTTTTTCAGTCCCAAGCAATATCTAGAATCACAAACTGATAATACAAAAATTATCAGTGACATTGAAGACTTTGTATACGAATGGAAATTCAAATCTCAATACGATTTACCAAAAATTGCTGAAGATGTGAATGTTCTTATAGACACATTACAACAGAGATTTTTTGGAAAATGTGATGATATAAGAATTTGCAAATCTCTACACTGGTAATGTAATATTAAATAATTACCTATATCAGTTTTCATTACTTAAAAACTGTTATTAATCTTTTAGTGTAGTACATCAAATAATTTTGGACACCTTCATACCCATAATCCGTGCAAAATATAACGAAGAAGATAAAAAAATCTATGACAGATGTTTGGTACTCTATAAAACCAACAAAGTACCCATGGAAATGATAGATACTATTTATTGCTCTATCCCATATACTGCTGCGGTAAATATTGAAAATCTTACTAGATATTCATTAATTTTTTATTCGTTTTAGATCGTTGAATTATCCATGTGGGATTCCTATAACAGTCCCATGGAAAAACTCAACTGTTTATGTAGCACATATGATATAATATTTGCTGAACTTAAAACTGCTATGGTTAACGTGATTTCAAAATACTCAGGTAGGTAACTATATAAAATGAATGCCATAATAAGCAGAATGACAGATCGGACATATTGTTTTGGGTCCTCAATCCCTATATCCTATTCTTTTTAGTTTTCATTGTTGTACACCTGAATCTGTTGCTTTTGATTTTCGTTGGAATCACATAGCTCCTGTTTATTTATGATTTAATTCAATTTATGAGACAGTTTACTGACTGCGCCATGTATCTGTTGAGTAGGGAGGGTGAGTGTAGGCTCACAGCACTTGGGCCACATCCTCCCGAGGAGTTGTCCTTGTAGGGCAAGACTCACCGAACACACACTCACTTATTGACGATAACTCCAGACACTCGCATGAGACATGCCCGACAGTTTCATCTTCCTGTTCACACATCCTGCATAGAGGGGTGTCCACTAGCCCCATAGTATGGAGGTGTTTCCTTAGTTGACAGTGGGTAGTCAGAAATCCTACTGTTAAACGTAGTTTTTTCCTGGTCATCGCCAAATATTTCTTCGGCGCCAGCTTCCCAGGGCGATCCTGGCAAGACTGCATCCTTTGATTCCATCCCATCTCTTAAGGGATTGATTATGGGTGTACCGTTTGGCTATAGTTCCGCAATTGTCGAAGTCGTCAGACCGTAGGTGTCACTGGATCCTAAAATTTTTAGTCCAGCCGCTTCCCTGCGATTACCTTTACTCCTGTCGTGCCCTTTAACCCACCTCAGGATAATATTGTTATCTGCCGAGGCGTTAGCTAAATCTTGGTGGCACTCTAGTACTAGTCCCGATATAACACGTTGTCTGTTCAAGGCTAATATGGCTTGTCTACTATCAGTGCACATTGTTATGTTTTTGCCAGAAATTCCTTTTCTGGTTAGTTCTTTTTTGGCAATTGAGATACCTGTTATTTCTGTGTGAACTACGCTGGTATTGTTTCCCATTCCCCACTAAATCCTTAGGCTTAGTGCTCTCGAGTAAACTCCACATCCTGAGACTTCTTTCATTTTTGAGCCATCTGTACATATGCGTATTGCAAACTCTGGTTTCTCCTCAGAGCGAATAAATTACAGACTGCGCCATGTGTTATTTGTAAAGTTTTTACAATTTAAATAATATATATTACATTGTTCTATAAAGTCTGTCCTGCTTACAACACAGGCCGGACAGGCATATTTTTTACTCAACGCCACAACACACAAGGTTTGACCACTGGTGTACTCTGTGGTTTGACTCAGGGCGACTGTCAGATGACGTCTGTACACAGTGCCGGATTAAGCAAGCGCGGGGCCCGTAGCAAATTCTTTCAAAGAGCCCCTGTTCTGCTAAGGGTTCTTAAGTATACCTAAAGTGGTAAAAAAAACAATTCAATACTCAATACGTTTATTTGCTATCTATGTAACGAGTGTCTGACGTTTCCCTTAAAAAATTACGCTCAGGCAGAGATTAGAGGGTTTGAATATGCGGGGCCCCCTTTCACGCAGAGCCCGTAGCAATTGCTACGTGGTTAATCCGGCACTGTCTGTACATCTGATGAATTAGATAGGTATAATTGGTTTGCTAAATAAATAATTTACATTAATTTTCAAGGAAGTTTTATTGATTTTTGTTATTTTTTCAGACAAAGAAATTGAATTGCCAATTATAGACAATAAGGACGTCATACCAATTATCGTTATTGTAATACTCAAATCAAAATTGAAATACACTTACAGCAACTTACGTTACATTGAACTCTTTTGTGAAAAATTTATTGATGGCGACAATAATAAGTAAGTACGAGTTTGTGTTATTATTTATTTATATAATATTATCATTTGAATCAACTGAACTGATCTTTTATATTTTCAGAAACATCGTACACACGTTCGAGCAAGCTATACAGATAATTCTTAACACGAACCAAATGTCCGATTTTAATAGTAACCAATGTTCTAATATCGACTTCCGTCAAATATTAGAAGATATTACAGAAGAAAGTCTTGTACAAAGTGGCTCATCGTGCGAAATCAACTTGGAAAATGAGAATAAAAAGAGACTTGCTACTTTAATTATTCAATCAACTACATCAAATTTAAATAAAGAACCATAAATTAAAAAAATTAAAGTGTGAGCGGAAAATAACGATGTTTGAAGAACTTGGATTAGTTGAAGCAGATTCATCATTGCAGATTGCTACTCTGGCTGTTCTCAAAACTAAAATTCTATTGTAAAAAACAAATTGACCCCATGTTTTTTGAGGTTGTATGAATAAGTGACAAATTAAACGTCAATTTATGTCGAAAGTTTTTTGTTATATTTTTCTATTTCCTTTCTGATCAAAAGATACAGAACACCAGTTAGAATTTCATTCATCTACGATTTGTAAAAAGTTCCCCTCTCGAGCGATCGGAACTAACAGGTTTTCAGGTCTTATTAAAGGTGTGGAGTTTTCAACATTATTTTCATTCTCTGGTATCCTTTCATGAATATTATCAATTTTTTCAATAAGTTCCTCATTCTTTTCAACTTCTTCACCATTATTTTTAACATCTCTTATTTCTTCAACATTTATTTCATGTTCTAGGCTTTCCTTATCTTTATTTTCAACTTCACAAATCTCTTTATTATTATTACTAACTTCAGGCATCAGTTTTTTGCTTAATTCTACAGGTTTCTCAGTAATATGGACTGCATTTTCACACTGCTTCTCTGAGATAATATTTTCTATACTCTTATTGTTTATGGATTCTTGTGAACAATTTGTTTGAGGAGGTGAAGAAATATTTTCAAACAATGCATTACTAATACTATTATTTTCAACTTTATTTTCTTCAAAGTTAAGCATAGATGCTAAAATTTTGTTTTGTGAATCCTCTGTCTGATTACCATTAGTTTGATTTTTGTTTGATTGGTTTTCAACACAATTTTCCAGTATTGTAGAAACTTGTGTACCATTTTCTTGTATATCATTATCAATAATTATATGTGTTTCAATGGTTTTACCTATAAGTGAAATATGGGTAATTTTAATTTCACTATCTAACAACCATTACTTACTATTATTATTTTGGTTCTGATCTTCATCATCTTCAACAATTTCAATAATTTCATATTGTTGGTGAGGATCTAAAATTTTTTTCAATTGAGAATACATTATTCTTAAAACACATATTGTTCTATATTATAAAATGAGCATTTAATGATGGCTATTAAGACACTGGTAGAAGAATTATGATACAAGCCATATAAGCAAATTTATGTTTTCACAGTTTCTTATGCTCACTTGAAGCTTTGTGTAAAGAACACAGAGCGTTTGCAAAACAGTAAACAAAGGAAGTTCATGATTATTTTGGACAATATTCACAAAACACACATATTTAAAACAGTTTGAATTATGTAATCTTAACTAGCTGTGGTATTAGAGTTCAACAAAAGTAATCTGAGATATTGAGAGTTTATAATCATTCAATTTTAAAGCAAAAGGTGTCATTAGATTTGTCGTTAATGAGATACACGGTGGACAATGTTTTCATCATTTCAAAATATGCACTTTTCAGCTAAAATAAAAGTATCTGTTCAATGTATAATGACTTGCGGAATACATTTAAAAAGGCCAGCGAATAAGATTACTGCTTCCTATGTATGATGCGATTTTGAAGATATAATTACCTGGTGCGGAGCTGGAACCATTTGCTAGTTTCCTTTTTTTTACAGGATTTTTTTTATTTAGTGATACAGGACGTTTATTTTCAACCGAAAGGTCGAACATATCAGGTTCTTCAGCAATTCTATCTTTCATAATTTGATCAAGTAATAGTCTGTCGGATTCGGATAAAGAAAAATCGTGTGCAGGAGTCATAATTTTGAAAAACCAACACCAAAAATATGTCTAAGAACATAGAGAAATAAATAATAATTATTTTGTTTATGTTGTGTTTATGTGTAAGAACGTGAATAAAGTTTGTGTCATTTTGAACCATATTTAGAGCAGTTATCTCTATGGTACACATGTATTTCTGTGATTTCGCATGTCAGTTGCCAACACAAAATATCTGATGCAGATCATAAGTAAGAGCAAGAACTCTACTTTGCCGACCATCATTTTGTAATGTCGTATTTGGTTTTGCGCTTTTTGTAGTGAGAATTTTGTGAGAGAGCTGTTGAATTTGGTGTTTTATCCGCTATATTTGGGATATACAGTAAGAAAAACTTAATATTTCACATTTATTCTAATAATCTGTAGTTATTTTTATCTATTTCACTGCTTTACATTCTCAAAAATAACTTTTGAGATTTTAGGGTTAAGCATATCCAAATATTTTTTTAACATGAAAGTTGAGTAAAATTGGTACCTAGCGTTTATCCTAATCAACAGGAACGTTATTGTGTTTACAGAGCTCGTATTTTTACATCCAGTAAATATGAATTTACCATTTTTTGTTTTGTTTTGGATGCATTGTGATTGTAGAAATTTGACTGTTGAACAACATGGGCATTTTCTACGTTCTTGAATATTCATTGTCTAGACATATTTTTTCGACTTTACTCATTTGAAATAATACATAAACAGTTGTATCTTTAACTTATGGAAAGTTACATTTTGTCAAAGTGTGAAGTTAGCTAATAATATCTAAGATTTAAATTACAGATTTATGTAAAATATTAAGTGCTTTGGGCATATTCTGCAGCAATTTTATTGAGAATTTTGAGTAAGCACAAAATTCGAAAACAATAATAATTTTTATTATTAATATCACATAGGAGATGTACTTAGAATCCACTGTATAATGTTGAATTTTGGATATTCTTTCATACACCGATTTGTATTTTTGGAGGTAATTCTACTCTCAATGTAGCAAGTGTTCCTTTTTGTGGTTATTTCCTTGGTAATTCTCTCTTGTGTGTGTGATTTGTTTATAATTTTATTTTTCATTTTCACAGTTTTATTAATATTTTTGCAGCACAGTACTTTTTGTTTCATGTTTAGCTTCAGTTATTGTAATTTGACTCGCTCTTTGATCTGTTTAATTATACTGCCACAGACATTTATATCTGAATATTATAATCCATAATTATACCTTTAACTCTGATTTCTTTATTGTTTTGGTATTGTTTAATTCCCATCCTTTTTGCCTATAATTCTTAGCACAAGATAAATATATATTTTCAAATGTCTTTTATTATGGATCCAAAATATGAATCTCTGCTCACTGTAATTATATACACGCCTTATATTTTGATGTAGATTTAATCCACCTACCCTCCACTTGAACTAATCTGAAAACTCAGCTCACTATTCATATTATTTAAAATTGTTGATGACTATAAATAATTTTTTAATTTGTTTCAGCGGTGCAATTGATGGAATGATTGATATTTTGTGAACATAAGGGGTGAGAGTTATTAATAAGTGAAAATGACAGCATTGAGACATCAAACTGCAGCAGCGCTGCTAGATTTCAACCAGAAGCTAGATATAAATCTACTGGATAGTGTGGTAGTGAGTATGTATGCAGGAAATGGAGAAACTCAGAGAATGGCCCAAGAAATTTTAACAACTTTGAAGGAACATCCTGATGCTTGGACAAGAGTAGATACAATTCTGGAATATTCTACAAACCAGGAAACAAAATATTATGCTCTACAAATTTTGGAGCAAGTGATAAAAACTCGCTGGAAAGTGTTGCCTCGAAATCAATGTGAAGGTATCAAAAAGTACATTGTCTCATTGATTATCAAAACGAGTTCAGATTCTGAGGTATTAGAAGCCAACAAAACCTATCTTAATAAATTAAACATGATTCTGGTACAAGTATTAAAGAGAGAATGGCCAAAAAATTGGGAATCATTCATAACAGATATTGTGGGTGCAAGTAAAACTAATGAAAGTTTGTGTCAAAACAATATGATTATATTGAAATTGTTGAGTGAAGAATTGTTTGACTTTTCGTCTGGTCAAATTACACAAACTAAAGCTAAGCATTTAAAAGATACTATGTGTTCAGAATTTTCTGCAATATTTCATTTATGTCAGTTTGTTCTTGAAAACTCCCAGAATCCACCATTAATTAATGCAACATTGGAAACCCTGCTCAGATTCTTAAACTGGATTCCTCTTGGATATATATTTGAGACCAGTCTCATTAACACATTGATTTTCAAATTTCTACCTGTTCCAATGTTTCGTAATGTTACTTTAAAATGCCTCACGGAAATAGCTGGTGTTAATGTTTCAAATTATGATAATATGTTTGTCTTATTGTTTACGGAGACTATGGCACAAATAGAGATGATGCTACCGATTCAAACTGATATCAAAACAGCGTATGCATGTGGACAAGACCAAGAGCAAAATTTCATTCAAAATTTATCTTTGTTTCTCTGTACATTTTTAAAAGAACACTGTACTATCGCTGAGAGCTCCTTTAATACAATAGGGAGGGCTTTAAAGTATCTTGTACTTGTATCTGAAGTAGAAGAAGTAGAAATCTTCAAGATTTGTCTCGAATATTGGAACAGTTTAGCATCACAGCTTTATCAAGAATTACCCCATCGCAGTGTGAGGCTCTGCATAGGAAAGAGTGAAGAATACAACAATTTTTCTCAAGATTTATATAAAGAAGTTCTAAATAAGGTTAGATATATTATGATTTCTCGAATGGCTAAGCCAGAAGAAGTACTTGTAGTGGAAAATGATAATGGTGAGGTTGTCAGAGAATTTATGAAAGACACTGATTCCATTAATCTGTATAAAAATATGAGAGAAACCCTAGTTTATCTCACTCATTTAGACTGCCCAGATACAGAGCGTATTATGACCAACAAGTTACAAAATCAAGTGAACGGAAGTGAATGGTCCTGGAAGAATTTGAACACATTATGTTGGGCTATCGGAAGTATATCCGGTGCAATGCACGAAGAAGATGAAAAACGATTTCTAGTTACTGTTATTAAAGATCTGTTAGGACTGTGTGAACAAAAACGCGGCAAGGACAACAAAGCTATTATCGCCTCAAATATTATGTACGTTGTCGGACAGTATCCCAGATTTCTACGAGCTCACTGGAAATTTTTGAAAACTGTTGTAAATAAATTGTTTGAATTCATGCACGAAACACACGACGGTGTACAGGACATGGCTTGTGATACATTTATTAAAATTGCTTTGAAATGTAGGAGACACTTTGTTACTACACAAATTGGGGAATCCTGTCCATTTATCGAAGATATACTTGCATCAATTTCAAGTATAATTTGTGATTTACAACAGCAGCAAGTTCACACATTTTATGAAGCCGTCGGTTACATGATATCAGCTCAAGTTGATACAGCTACACAAGAGGCTCTCATCGAAAAATATATGATGTTACCCAATCAGGTAATTAATAGCTATTTGTATATTAAGATATATGTATAGCTTTTAACAGGCCTTTTAGGCCCATAGCTTTGTAATTCCTCTCCATACTTTTCTATCTTTGGCCTTTTCTCTCCATCAGTTCACATTCTTTTCTTTCAGGTCTTCTAGTACAACTTCCCTCCATCTTTTCCTTGGTTTGCCTCTTTTCTTCTTGCCTTCCGGAACTCTCCATGCTATTTGTTTCACTATTCTTCCTCCTTCCATCCTTTCTATGTGCCCTAACCACTGAAATCTTCTTGATGTAATGGTTGCATCTATTTTGGGTTCACGATAAATGTTATATAATTCTTCGTTAGTCCTTCTCATATACACCCTTCTAATTTTTTTCCTCCCAGAATTCTTCTTAACATTTTCCTTTCCCATCTAATTACACTTTCTCTTTGTTTTTTTTTTTGTTTAAAACCCATGTCTCACAACTCTACAATATCGTAGGATATTGAGATAAAAAGTCGTATCAAAATTCTCCTATAATCTTGAAGGTTTATATTTGTATGTGTGTTTAACAATTCAGCTAGAATTATTTATATTAAAAATTCAGTAAATTAAAATATTTCCCACAATTTTACTATTGGAAGTAGTAAAATAGTCTTGAAAGAGAGAGCAGACTTATTCGCTCAGTTCCCTCTACCAAAACATGTGTCAAATTAACACGTAAAGTGCCGTGGTGGGTGTAAGGAGCCCACCATTTTTTGACATCAAAATATTTCTGAGAGGTCGTGGTGTGTCTATGTAAGGCACCATACCAAATTTTGCTTCTGGTCTCCGTGGATAATACCAAAGATTACAGAATAAAAATATAAGATATTTAACTCGTTCGAATTTATCGCGTAAAGCACCGATGCCGCTGGTGACTGTCTGGTGACTTGGATGGTACAGCACGTCGCTACGTCCTTACTTGCATTTAATTTGGCATATTATACGGGACGTCGCCCGTCGAGCGCTGTTATTTTAGAACGGTGTTTATTGGTTGTTCGTGTTTTATATTTATGTTGTATAGATTTTTTGAATTTATTAATTAATTGTTGAAATGAGCAAAAAGTCATATTAATATTTTTCTCTTTAATAGCTCAATAGCTTGAACACTAAATATTTTGTAATATTCGCTAATACAAAATTACGGATTTATTTTTATAATAAGGATATTATATAAACAAGTACATTAAGCAAGAAAGCACAAAAATTCAATTCTATAGCTAACCAAAGTGGAATTGGTCAGTTCTTTTTGAACGAATTTACTAAATGTTCTTTTCATCATCCATGTAATCAATTTCCTTTCAAATATTATGCGTGTCTATACACCAGAGTCCGTATATATTTTACTCTCAAATGTATATTGAAAGATTTGAAAGACAATAGATTAAATTTAACACATAAACCAAACTCCAAACTCAGTAATTTAGAACATTTATAAAAATTTTTAATAAAGGTATCCTGCAGCTGCTTCTCTTTTTACTGTTTTAACCTTGTCAATCCAAAAAATACGCGTTATTTAAAGATCAAAATTTAAGATTTAGTGACCCTATTATTCTGGTGTCTAATGAGTATATTTAATTGAATTTGTCATAAATATCTGCTAGATTATCAATAAATATCACAAAATTACTAAGATGCTGGATAAAAACTATGAATTGATTCATTTTAGAAATTCAAGTTTATTTTTTACTTACCCTTTCAAATTCATATCCCGAACATTTTTCGAAATAATTGACATTTAAAACCTTTGTGATGAAGAATCCTATTAATTTATATATTTCTCTAATTACCCCTGTAAACTTTAAATAAAATAAGCTTTTCGAATTTCTATGGTATCTACCGGTCTCGTTATTGACAACAAAAGCGAGTCGTAAACATAATTTATGAGAGCGGCGTCCGTTTGGGACAGCAACTTGAATCAAACCGCCCTGGAGTGAAACATATTATATTTTTATTCTGTAATCTTCGATAATATTGTCCCACCGAATCAATGTAAACTATATTAGGATAGATTCTTAAATGTTTTGGCTTCCTATTAGTCTATTTGGCCTGTATGTGGTGGACTTATGTGGCCCATCATGGCCCGAAAAAACTCGTTCGGCCATTAGGACCCGATTTTTTTTCTTATCATGGCAGCACTTTACGTGTTAAGACAGATCATCAAGTTTCCAGTTGAATTTTGATATTTAAAAGCTTGGTGGTCGTAGAAACAATATTTTCACATAATACTTAAAATCCTTATTGGACTTCTTGTTGTAATGAAGGTAATTTCAGAATTTGTTTGATATCTTTTTAGGTGTGGGATGATATAATTAGCCAGGCAAGTAAGAACGTTGATTTTTTAAAAGAGATTGAAATCGTCAAACAGTTAGCGAGTATATTGAAGACTAACGTTAGGGCATGCAAGGCGTTAAACCATGCTTATGTGATGCAATTGGGACGTATATATTTGGATATGTTGAATGTGTACAAGGTAAAGATATATATATTTTTTAATTAATTGTTATTTTAAATAATTTATAATAATTATAGGTTATGTCAGAAAATATAACGGCAGCTATTCAACTCAATGGCGACGCCGTGATGAAACAGCCGTTGATAAAATCGATGAGGGCAGTTAAAAAAGAAACATTAAAATTAATATCCGATTGGATATCTCGATCGAACGACAACGGCATGGTGCTCGATAATTTCATTCCTCCATTTTTGGATGCAGTGTTATTCGATTATCAAAGAACATCTGTTCCTGTTGCAAGAGAACCAGAAGTCTTGAGTGCTATCGCTATTATCGTTAACAGGCTTGAGAACCACATTACGTTAGAGGTAAGTTTAATTTATGTTTACGAATAGAAAACATTCGGCTTCACTCCCATTATTCGTATGAATCAAATTGATAAAATTAATGTTATGACTAATAATATGCGATAATATCCTAAACGTCCGTCATTTATTGATTGGGAATTGAAAGAATGCATATAGGTAATTTTATCAAAATATAAATCAACTATTTTATGATTTTTGTTTTGGGAATCTTCCAGAAGTATTGTTATAAATTACAACACTTGAAAATATTTACCAACCACAATTAGCAGAATATCTATTGTATGTATGGTTGATTGATTGATTAGTTCTGCACCAACAGACCTCTAGAGACATCGGCACCTCAGCCTTTAGGCTTTTTGTGCTCTTGATTGTGCCCCATATGTGAAAAGATCAGTAGCCCTTATCAAGTTCAACATACTTTTCACTAGATCCTTCGGTCTGAGATGGGAAACTTTGTTCGAATAGGTCCTAACCACTACCCAGACAGTGTTGGACTCATCCCCAAGGGAATGCCTACCAACCAAACCCACCTCAAGCTCGCCATTACTCCCGTCTCGAAATCACTACTCTAGCATACTTCAAGGCAGGCAGCGGTCCCTCACACACTCTCCGTCATCTACTCCCTTCTATTACTCCTACCTCTCACACACCTTCTCTTTCCTAATCATGCTCTCCACTAGATTCATCTGTAACACCCTCCATCCATCCTCTACATTTTTTCCCCGTGGTCTGCTTTCCCCTTCCATTTCCTTCCATTTCCCAGACTCGTCCCCTATGAGAGGTTCAGAGGGTACCTCACGTGTTTTCTTTTTCCGTCTTTATCCACTCCCTTCCTTCCCCTACTACATTCAGTCTCCCCTGGCTTGTGTTCCCTTTCCCCACATACCCTATAAAGGAAGGCCTGCCGACAGTCTCTGGCCATGTGCTCCACGCTTTTACATTCCCTTATTCACCACTCTCTCGGCCTCACACTCCGCTACCTGGTGGCCCTTCACTCCATATCCATAGCATCTGCCCTCCTCTCTCCCTTCTACAATATTTACTCTATTCCAGTCCAACGTAATCTCCCGTTTTCATTGTAAGGCTTCGTGTTCTCCCACTCCACCCTCACCACCGCCATTTTCATTGTAAGGCTTCCGTTTTCTCCCACTCCACCCTCACCACCGCCATTTTCATCCCGTTCCTCTCCCTCACCACTTTCATCACCCTTGTCCCTTGCCCAATCAAATCCTCTATTTTCTTTCTCACCACTTCATCTTCAATATACGGGTCTTTCCCTACCATCTTAATGGTTTTTGTTCCCCACACTCAGAATTTCCCTCACCTCAACCCATTTCTTTGCCTCTAACCACCTCCCTGTTCCTTGAGACTCTAAGTCTATCCAACCACTTTCCTTCCTTCTCTTTCAAACCCTTCTTAATCCTTTCTATTCCCTCCTGATTGACTTCTCCAATATTCTTCAGGATTACCTCCTGACCTCCTTTTCCCTATCTGTATAAATTGCAACCTTCGTCCCATCTGCTCTCACCCACGCGACCATCTTCCTCGGCACCTCCACATGCTCAAGACTGAGTAGCCCAACGCTGACTCCGCTCCCCACTTCCTCAAACAGTCTACTCATCATATCAAACACCTTCCTTTCATGAATGCTCTAGTCTTAGGAGTCTATATCTCCAATGAGATAATGCTTCACATCAAAGATAATGTGAGAGGCTGTTTCCTGCTCTTCCATGCAGGGGTTCCTCCCTATATATCGTTACCCTAATTCGCAAATGTCGTAAGTCCATTTTTGCCAAAATTGGGTTTTTGGCACCATCTCGTTTAATACTATCCTAAAAAAATGTTTGTCTTCTAAAAACAGTTTAAAAAAACAGATTCTAACCATAATTTACGTAGTTTACCAAAATAGAATCATCAACCACTAATATTTCAACCCAATGAGACGTTTTTATCCTTCGCTGTAAAATCAAAATCAAACTGGACTTCCGACATTTGCGAATTAGGGTTAGGATATGCCGATTGTATGCATGTCCTTAGGGTACAGTGACCGCTGCCACATTCTTTATCTGGTCCCTGAGCCCCTGAGTTTTCATATTTCTTTAGTTTGCTGTGTTTCTGTAAGACTGGTGCTTAGTTGAAATCTACCGAGATTGCCAGAAGTTTTCAATAGAGGAGTTCAGTCTAAGGTCAGTGTGGCCAACAAAAAGATGTTTTTTCTGACAAGAATGACAGTTAAGGTCTATCATTCAAAACATAAGATTTTTGCATGTTTTTTATCATTGCGAACATCTATATTGCTTTATTAAAATAATGAATACACCCCGAAGCGTAAATCTTGAAATTTAAAATTACTTTTTAGCTGAATACTCAACATATCGGTGGCCAATAATTCTAGAAACTCTTGGCATGTCACCATTTCATTTCTGTTATCTGTCACTAGTTATGTCAGATGTATTCATTATTTTAATAAAGCAATATAGATGTTCGCAATGATAAAAAACATGCAAAAATCGTATGTTTTCAATGGTAGACCTTAACTGTCATTCTTGTCAGAAAAAAAAAACAATTAATTGGAAAGCATTTTATATGGGCTTTCCAACGACGTAACACAAATAGGTAGTTGCCATTTAAATATTTGTAGGTGGGGCATAGTGGGTTGATAGGGGTGCGTTCTCATGTCATGTCATTTTAGTTCCCTATCTCTACCCTAGAAACGGTTTTGAAATTTTTTCTTTCACAACGTACAGTGTAAGTTTTAAAATTGACACCCTGTATATTGTTATCATGATGCCTTTTTAATCATGCATTTTACGATTACACCGAATAATGTTTTTTTTTTAAATCATAGTCATAGTTGCACAACAATGAAATAAATATTTGTTGAATAAAAGATAACAGGGACCGTTGAAATAATCAGCACATCATAAACGCAATAATTACAGTCTGTGTTTGTTTACAGGTTCCGAAAATATTCGACGCGATATTCGAATGCACGCTGGAGATGATCAACAAAGATTTCGAGGAATACCCCGAACATCGTACGAATTTCTTCTTGCTCCTCCAAGCGGTTAACAATCACTGCTTCGCCGCTTTCCTCAACATCCCACCTACACAATTCAAATTAGTCTTAGACAGCATCATTTGGGCGTTCAAACACACAATGAGAAACGTCGCCGATATCGGTCTACAAATTTTGTTGAAACTCTTACAAAATATCGAACAACACGAAGCGGCGGCGCCAAGTTTCTACCAAACCTATTTGACTGACATTCTGCAACACATATTTTCGGTTGTTACCGATACATCTCATTCTTCGGGACTGTCTATGCACGCTACCATCTTGGCGTACATATTTTCATTGGTAGAGATGGGCGGAGTGAACTGTCAATTGGAACCCAGGCCGGATAACGTTTTGTACAATAACATTTCGTACATTCAAGAGTTTACGGCTACTTTGTTGAAGTCTGCTTTCCCACATCTCACCGACAACCAGATTAAGATTACGGTTCAAGGAATGTTCAATTTAGATCAAGACATACCCCAATTCAAGGAACATTTGAGAGATTTCTTGGTGCAAATTAGGGTAAGTCAATTCATTTTTTTTTCTGTAAGTTCCTTGTGGCATTACTTATTATTTTTTCTCTTATTTCTTTTTGGGAATCACATCATAATAATGTTTTTTATTTTTTATTTCGACGTTTCGGTAGCGTTCCAGCTACCGTCGTCAAGATTTACTAGTAATAAAATAATTTTTGGTCCCTATCTGACACAACGAAAAAAATAAGACAACTAGACAATCAATAATATTTTGAAGTTTGAGACTACAAAGCTTTGTTGTCAAATTTTAAGGTCCATTCAGTAGTAGATCACACCTCTGGTAAAATGTGAAATGAAATATCTCATTTTATGACATTCTAACGATATGTTAGTCTACTAGTGAAGTGCACGTTCCAGGAACGGTTTTTATTGGGATAGCGCTTTTTTCCGCTTATTTTGGAAATGTTGTTGATAAAACGCGTTTGTTGTTACTTTTTTGTGTATGATTATTTTTGTTTTCAAAATAACACAATTTGGTGATTTTTGTGGGGTCCGGTGAACTATAGGGACACACGAATTTCTTGGTGATTTTGCGAAAAATCGATAGTACTCACCTATTTTGAAGATTATCCGTTGAAAAATTTGCGGGTTATATACAATTTACAGAGAAAAGTCCAAAAAAAGATTTTTTTTCTCCACTTGAGCCATGACTTTTTGGCCCGATATTTTATACAAAAAACAGTTTAACTGTATCGCACTGTACAGGAAAGTATTCAACAACATCTATTCTCGCTATCTGTGAAAAAAATTCAGTCAGATTCTTCATAACATCATTTAAATTACCACTTTTATAAAATACATATTTGAAAGACAACCAATTTGTATGTGAATTATTTTAATGACAGAATTGACAGATATCTTTTCATGAAACGTAATTCATAACCAAAACCATAAATCTAAATATGCATTCTCTAAAATTTCTTTTTCATCTTCCAATGTAAATGAGATTATAAATTTTTAGGTCACAATAAAAAATAAAATTGTTCATAACGTTTGTGCCTCTTCATTTTATACTCTATATGTACCTACCATATGAAACCAAAATTTATATCAATAGCATATAATATATATGAGAGTTATGCAACCTACAGAACATAAAACTATATTTTTTATTGAATTTATTCAACCCAAACTCAAGAAAATAGATGAAATTACAGACATTTTGTATTTTGTGATATCCTTACATTGTGTATTTGAAAAAGGGGAAGAAAATATAATCATTACATTCACCCTTCCCCTTAAAAGATATCCAATGCTTTGTAATGAACATTAAGTTATTCAGGAAGGGGAAGGAAATATAAACATTGGATTCACCCTTCCCCTTAAAAGATATCCAATACTTTGTAATGGCCATTAAGTTATTTAAGTAGGGGAAGGGAACATAAACATTGAATTCACCCTTCCCTTTCTTAATTTACTTGATATGCGCGTACCAAAGTATTGAATGCATACATGCCGTCACCCTTCTCATTGTTGAAAAATATCCAATACTTTGTAACGCGCATATCAAGTGATTCGAGAAGGGGAATTACTAATCCACTGATTATACTCCCTTCCCCTTCTTGAATAACTCAGTGTGCATTACATTGCCTCATCACTAAAGCAGTGCGATCAACATTTCCTGTTCGATATCATATTATATATTTACTACAAATTCGATGTATATTTGTGGTTCTCGCTGATTTTTGACGCCGTAGGCGGAGTGCTCAATCGTTCCAATGCGATATGGACAATCCACACGAGTCGAGCAGCATATTTTTTCTACGACCCACTTAGGAAAAAATCTAGAAAATTAAAATTTCTATAAACTGTAATATAACTTCAAATTAAAAATTTAACAATTCAATTTCATGTTGCCACTAATTTTGTGGTAAACGAATGTCCAATTTTTATAATGCTACGGTTTCCTTTTTTAAATATACGATGCTGTTATAAGTAGATGTTGCCAGTCGGACTCCCTCATGGAGGGTACCGTACCATTATCTATTCTATAATAATGAATATTCTGCTAAATATTTCAAACGTCTACCTGTTGTCGTTATTAATATCAAGCAGAATGATTATTTAAAAATAAAATTAACATTAAAAAAAATTCCTCACGGGGAATCGAACCCGGGTTTACCGCCTGAGAGTCTGGTGTGCTTACTACTCAACCACCAAAGAATATGTAAATTGTTTATCTATAACGTCAGATGTATCACATAACTTTTGCTTGAAAGGAACTAAAGTTCCTACCGTGTGTCTCGCGACACGTTCTACCTTTTTGTTATTATTATGGGGTATTAACAATGAGCCTTTCTCTATATTCTTAATTTCTTCATTTACAAATTTTGCCAGGTAATTATTGGCATTTAAAACATTTTTCAGTAGAGTTTTCTCCTTTGTTAAATGATTATCATTAGAACAAATGATTCTGGTCCTAACGTATAAAGATTTTACTACCCCTTTTTTAACGCTTATAGCATGATTTGATTCTAAATTCAAATACCTATTAGTGTGTGTTGGCTTACGATAAACACTTGTTTCATACCCTGTAGGTATTTTATTGATAAGAATATCTAAAAATGGCAAAAAATTGTTATTTTCAATTTTATAGATTTTCCTCCTTCATTTAAATTTACTGAATTTTGGTGATGCTCGACAATGATTTTGGACAAACTTGAATAAATAGTAATGTAAATCGAAACTATTTCGTAAATTCTAGGAATACACCGGTGAAGATGATTCAGATTTGTACTTGGAAGAAAGGGAGAAAGCTTTAGAAGTCGCCCAAACTGAAAAACGACGTATCGAACTGTCGGTACCGGGTATTCTAAATCCACACGAAGTTCCCGAAGAGATGCAAGATTAACAGCCATCTCGCTTTTAAATAGAAAACTGTGTAATTAAAATAAAACTTACAGAGTGTCCCATTGAAAGTATCACTGTTCGTGAAGTTTATGTTCAAATTTAATCTAGAATTTTTGAAAAAAGTTTTATTGTTATCGAAAAAAAAAAATCTTTTTCAAATTATATATCAACGTCTAATATGATTTTATTTCAAGACACATTGAATAAAAAATAAGGATAAGCTCCACTTTGACATTTTCAACTTTTAATATTTACCCTGTAATGCAAGGTGTCCCACTATAAAGTAACACAGTTTGATGGCTTATTACTCGATCATGGAAAAAGGTAAGATAAAAAGATGAGTTTTTGTTGACATTATTGCCAAATGTCTATTTTTTTTTACAGAAAGCGCCGAAAAAAATGACCTTTTATGATGCGAAATTATCGGTTTATTTTAAATATAACCCCCTAAATTTTTTAATAATATATAAGTCGCTTTCCTCTCCTTTCCAAAATTGCTTACATCATCGGCATATACTCAAGTTGTTAGGGAAATATTTATTTTTTTATGAAACCATGTCATGAACTTCATCATCATCATCAAGCCTTTAACCCTTAGATTCCCGCGCATTCGTTATCAACGCAAATACCCGTGAGGGACCCCAAGTCATTGTACATGTTTGAGCACATATACAAAAATTTTATTCGAGAAAATATTATGCTGCATTTAGATAACGTTTTTTTCTCACAATTTCAACGCACCTGCCTTTATAAGCACTCCTAAGAAACAGATCAATTTGTCTACTTCAGGTACAGACGATTGCTTTTGTTTGTTGTGGTTGAAAATAAGTTGAACATTTCTTTAATTGTATCTGACGATTTGCTGTATTCTGTTACACCCGGTCGTCCATTTACAAGTCTCCTTCCAGTTCTTGCTATGTTCGGCCCCAGTATCGATTTTCAAGTCTTCTGCTTCTTTTTCGTTTATTACCGTTGTTTCTAAGCCATACGCGATCACTGGTCTTATTAGTGTTTTGTATATTTTTATTTTGGAGTTTTTATTTATGGCCTTACTCTTCAGAAGTTTTCTATTTCTGCGGTAAGCTTGTTTTCCATTGAGTATTCTTTCTTGCACCCGCTCTTTTTCTGTTTGTCCCATCGTCACTCCTAAGTAGTTGAATGTTGTTACATTTTCAAATGAATGCCTTTGCGTTTTTAAGTTCCCTTCGGTATTTTTGTTTTTTTTTACCTACTATCATATATTTTGTTTTGTCCGCGTTGATTTCCATTCCAAGTTGTTTTGCCTCTTCTCCTATCTTTCTAATTGCTTTTATAATCTTGTCTTGAATTTTCTACTATGGTTAAATCGTCTGCATATGCTATGATTTGATTTGTGCCACTTACATTTTAACAGCTTGGAAGCATTATAATGAGACACTTTCTATAAAACACACACACTTTCTATGAAACATATCATCTTAGAGTGTCCCGAATATTCTAGATATAGAAGACAGAATAATTTAAGTATTCAAGGATGTGCTCATAAAAGACACAAGTGCTTTAATTAAATATTTCAAAGACATAAATTTGTATAACAAAATTTAAAAATTTTCTATAACACAAATACAACACATACTACTTGTGTAAGTCCTCCTGCTAATAACTCTTAGTAGTTGATGCGGGCATGTTTGTATTAAATAAAAAAAAAATGAGACACTGATATCTTTTTCCACTCTCGAGTAACAAGCCTTCAAAATATGTTGCTTTATAGTGGGAATGCCATTCCTTCAACGAGGTGGATTTGGAATATTCACAGAGTTACTGTTACATTTAGTTAGAGGAACTGTCACCTCCATCTGTGGGAGACAAAAACAATTTTGAAAATTTGAAATGTAATAAACTTTTAACGAGTGATACATTTCAATGGGACATTGGATACTTAGATCAATATTTTTCTATTTGTATCATCATAATTCTGGTTTTGAGAATATACCAGTGTAAATGTGTTTTGTGCGGTCCATTTTCTAAATATTAAGACGCTTTTTTTAAAATTTTTTTTATATATTTTTTTACAACTGTAATTTGTTTTGAATTGTATAGACTGCGTGTTAATTTAGGAAAACATTTCTTCTCTTTTTTTTTGTTGTTTCGGGTTTAAGTAATTTATTATTTTCTTGCAAGATTTTTTTTTTCATTTAAATTTGGAATTTCGAAGTCCCTTACAAAAAAAAAATAAAAAACTGGTT
>CAJUYG010000142.1:295593-308692 GCA_910591675.1 Galerucella calmariensis
AATCACAAAGTCGGTAATCCTAGCTACTATTAAAACATTGAATTACTGTTTGGACTCCTTACTTTGTGGAATCTACTCACATCACTCTTAAGGTGAATTCATGCAAGAAGAATTTAAAACTGAAACTAAGAAGATAAAACCATGTTATTTTATAATTTAAATCTCATTTTCTTAGTTTCTTGCATAGCATGTACCTGTAATGTAGATTTTAATGCAAGAAACTAAGAAATTAGGATTTAAATTAAAAATAACATGGTTTTAGTTTTAAATTAATCCTAGTTTTAATTTTTTCATTAAATAATGGAATCAATTAACAACAGTAAAAAAGAGTAATAAAATTAAAATATATTATATACATGGCAGATTAGTTGAAAGTATTATACAGTTGAGGGACTTCGGAAAATTAGAGCGAGTGGCATATGATAAATGTATATATACAAAAACACTAGATTGTAATAAAGCTCATTATTAACATGTTTTCAGTACAATATAATAATATATTTTGCTAAATAAGCACAAAACACAGGTTTTGTAATGGAGATGTAATTGATAAAGAATTGAATGCATTTTTTGTTTGCGTGCATGATTTGACTGTTAATGGTATGTATTAATTGATTTTAGGTGAAATCACTAGAAACAGTTATGTTTATTATATCGTTGAAAGCGATTGTTTTCTAATAAAATAAATATTTATAGAAAGCTTTTTATTTTTTCCTTTACCTATCGATATGACTTTGAAAAGTGGAAAGATTTTAAAATGAAAAAACAAAACGCCAAGGAAAATGTGCAGTGACTGATCTTGCTGTTTCCTCAGTACCAAATATTCAAATTTACTTTGTGAATGAAAGTCCCCCTTAAAATTTATTAAGCGTAGGGTCTAGGAAACTACAGACCCGCCAGTATATTTGGTTGCACTAAAAATCCTTAAGTTCATTTCCCACGTTGCGTCAAATCGTAGCAACTTGTTGCTGGGACAAATCGCTGCGAGAAAAAGTACAATCAGCATATCGATAGTTTGTTGCTGCGACTCATCCAGACATAGGGAAAACGTAACGTGTTGCCAACTTGATTGACAGTGACAGCAATGTCAGAGCGAATAGAAATTTTGGGTTGGTGTGACAAAATCCACCAGAAAAGTTACCAAGTCGTAGCGACTTCTTGCTCGAAAATAGAGCAAGTTCTAATTCATGCGACCGACGAACCCAACGAAAAAAAACGCCAAGCTGCATGCAACTTTTTCGAGTTGCAGCGTCAAATCGCACCGTGGAAAATAGACTACTCTGTACACTGTCGACAACTCTTCTTCACTCTGACTTATTACTATCCGTTTGAAAGATATTGAAGTTTTTATGTAAAAAAACTCCTAGTTCTCTCTAAATTTTTTCTAGTAATTGAATTTTTGACGAGGTAAGCGTTTTATTAAAACGTTTAGGGGTGTATCTACTTTATTTGGAGTCTTTGAAGCAACAAGTACTTCTATGGCTGTATGCCACGAAGGACATTGAATTACACTTCAAAGTTAAACGGTGCTGGTATATCTGCAAGATAAAACCAACTATTTCTGTTCTTGTATTTTCAAAGACTGTGTTAGTTTGGGGATTATTGCATTATAATCCTCTATGTAATTGTTGAAATAAACTAGAGTAAGCATTAATTTTCATTATTCTTTTTATGGACATGGTATAACTAAAAAGCAAACAGAACTTTTCCTATATAAGGTTAGCTTACAATTGGTTTTTAATTACATGTAACTTAATATAAAAAATAATTAACCTATTCATAATAAAAACACTTAAAACCTAATTTGAAATCCTTTGTAATCTGGCCTTGCGAGGTTTTGCCAGTTGTTAAGTTCACACCTTTCTATTTGGCTCCCAGGCGAACCCGCATTAGTTAGCCAATGAACCCTGAAAAATAAAATACATAATAGGTACCTTTTATTGTTCAATCCTGTGTGATTTAATGACCCAAGGAACGATTCTACAATGTATATACTAGTATAGTTTTCCTTTAAAGAATAACTGGTTGTTGGTTTGACAATAGATTTCTATAAGCGATTTCGGCCACTTTGGTTGGTAGGGACGTAGGGGGTAGGTTAAACAATTTGTAGATCTTACGACACTGGTAAAGAACCAATTACAGGCGAAATCATTTGGTTCTCAGCTGGTACAGCTGATTGATGAAATTGACATTTATGTATTCCATTCTATTACTACTAGACAAAAAAAACACACAACTTGAAGTATTTTAGAATAGGTATTGGTTAAAAATACAATTCGTTTCAACGACTTTGTTTATTTACAAGTAAAAAGCAAGACAAAAACCACTTTTGATAGAAATGGAAAGCTATTATAGTAGGTATATCAAGTATTACGAACGGTAAGGGTTGTTTACCGGTCGACAGCAATGTTTGAAGGCTGTAGTAGGAGCCTCCAATTTTGCTGGAGACCGGTTACCCTTGACGTTCGAGATGCTTATACCATTTTTTGCGCGATCGTATTGAAATAAATTTTGAATAAAATAATTTAAATTTCCCAAAATGAACGAAATGTCAAAGGTGACATTTATACTTCTCGATCAGTTTAAAATATAATTTGCATTTAGGTGAAACTGTTTTTTATTTATTTTATTTATTTATTACTTTACTTTTTATTATGTTCTGTTCGGTTCAGTTCATTAAAAAAATATAATTCTTATTTTTTTTTGTTCCTTTTGTGTAATGAATGAAGTAATATATTATTCAAGACCACTTAAATGTATGTAGGGCTAAGACGTCGGTAAGTAATTTACTTACCGACGTCTGAACGGTGAGTAAATCACTTACCGACGTGTTAGACCTATAAACCACAACCTACCGTCCTGACAACCGATGCTGTAAATAAACAAAAAAGATCGATCGCGCAAAAATAATTTAAGTAACCTTGCTGCAGACCTCGGTAGGTATGTGATTTATACCAAAGCGGGCAGAAATCGTCTTAAGACAGGCCCCTGGTTTATAACCGAATTGTAGGACCAGCTTAATTGTAAAAAAATCTTAAGTCCGTCTCTGTTCGAATAGTGTAGTGAAACTTAAAGCTATTAACGGATTAGAAATAAATAAGATTCGATTTGGCATTATGCCCAAAAACGAGTAATAAAGGAAGCTCCGTTTATATTTATCGTTAATATTATAGTTTTTTTTTGGTGATCAAAGAAAAAGCCATTGAAATTTTTGTATATCTAAACGAAAATAAAAGTAAACAAACATTTTAATGGTTTCTACCTCTCCATAACTGTCAAAATAAAAACATTTTGGTAAATTTAATAAGTAAATATTTCTACTTATTCTAACAAATATTTTATTATTTTTGAATGCCATTTCGAGAAAAGCCAGTCAGTAAAAGTGTATTATTCAACAAGCATAGATGGGTATTATTCACATTGGTACGTTTATGTCGCAGTCACCTAAGAGAATATTAGCCATTATAAGCGAGTAGAATACTATATTTTATCCACCGCTATTAAATTACTTGTTTATGAATGAATTTATTTTTGTCCCTTTCTCCAATTTAGGAAGGGATTATAGGCTTTCAGATACCCATAATTTTTTCAACTTTTCTTGTTATAAATTTAGGGATACTATTTACTATGCTCCTCTTATTTTTGAGGTAACAATATTCATTTTAGTGTCTGATTCGCTTGCCATATTATAATTTATAGTAATTTCAACTTAAATTAACAATAACAATTAACCAATCATAATTTTGTTTCCTGTTTGATAAGACCAATCTACATGCTCTATTAGTAACTATTTGTATGGTTCATTTGCGAGCATCGTCAACATGAACCGAATGAGTCTACACCACTCACAAAACTAAATGACATTTGAAAAGACTGCACTTTTAATTGAAATATGGAAAAAGAAAATAAAGAATATGGTGTGAAGTTAATTCTACAGCTAAAATTCTTCAAGTACAAGAGATGTATTTCAAAAATATAACATAAAAATAGACCCATTTCAAGCATGCGAAAATAAAAATTCGCTAGGCCTACGCAATGCCAAGATACGGGAATTGCTGAAACATCAGGAACACATCAGGAAAAACGGAAACTCCAGATGGACATCTTTAATCCCTCGTTTCACTCAGAAAAAGTTTTTGACACTTGGTAGGTACTTTTAATATACTATTATGAATTTAGAGTAACTCTATGTTTAGATTGATATTTTCATAAAAATACTTACATCTGATCAATGCTAGATTTCGCTCCTTGAAGCTTTCCTTGTATGGTTCCTTTCTTAGTGTTTTTTACCCAGCCACTTACTCCTAATTGTTCGCACATGTCTTTGCAATATTTCGGTAATGAAACTCCTAAAATTAACAATAACACTTAACCACACACAAACAGATACAAAGGAAAGAGTTAGAAAAAGGACCTTGTGAGGCTTTGTGAAATGTTTCTTGAATGTTTTGCAAACTTAACTGTTTAATTTGTATAAACTAAATATAAATGAGTAAAGGAAAAATATAAATGCATATTATTTTTTTAAACTGATTTATTTAGCTTACCTTGCACTTTTCCAAAAACTTCGAATTCGACCGAAACCAAAGGATCAACAAAATTCATATTTTCTTCCAAGTAGGCTCTGTTCTGTACACCGACCGACATTTGGCGAGAGAAATTTTCAATCAAATCAAACTGTAGATGTCTAATATAAATGATACTAAAATATATTTAGGGAGCAATCAGCGGTATGTACTATTTTTAACCTCGAAAAAAACAATTGTTGGAGGTTGTGCAACTAATTAATTTTTGCCTATAGCCTATAGGAGATCCAGTAGGATCTAAAAAAATTAAACAACAGGATCGGAAGAGCTCAAACGTTGTATTTTTGTTTGTTATATTCAATATAATTATAATACTTTCAGTTACCGCCTTTGTATGAAGATAATCTTTTGATTCAAAACCAAACTAAACTTTTCGAAGAGGTGAAATACCTTGGTATTACCCTCGACAGGAAACTAACATGGAACTCTCATCTACACAGCAGAGCAAAAAGAGCATATGTGGCTTATGAGCAGTGTCGGAGGACAGTGGGACGCACATGGGGTCTGTCACCCCGTGTGGTCACCTGGATCTACACTGCAATAATAAGACCCATGTTAACGTATGGAGCAATTGCATGGGGACCGAAGGCTCTACAAGCAACGGCCATCCAAAAATTATATCAAATACAGCGAATGGCTTGTTTAAACATCACAGGAGCCATGAGAACAACACCAACCGCAGCAATGGAACTAATTACTGGTCTGACCCCTCTGGACCTGCACGTCAAGGAGGTTGCGTTAATGGCCATGGTACGATTGCGCACGGCTAGTGTAAACCCCGAAGTAGGAGTGGGCCAATTGAGGTTAAGCCTATGGCAGGAAGCGCTCACTGCGCTACCTCTGCTGCTGCAATTGAACCAAGGTTTTTGTTTAACAAACCTACAAAATTCAAATAAAACAGAACACAGAGCCAGATGCTGCAAATGCAATACGCATATATACAGATGGTTCAAAAATGAAAGAAGGCTCAGGATGTGGAGTTTACTCGAGAGCACTAAGCCTAAAGATTAAGTGGGGAAAGGGAAACAATACCAGTGTGATTAAAACAGAACTGGCCACAAAATAACTAACCAGAAGAGGAATTTCTGGCAAAAACATGATAATGCACTGATAGTATACAAGCCCTATTAGCCTTGAACAGACAACGTGTTATATCGATGCTAGTACTAGAGTGCCACCAAGATTTAGCTGACGCCTTGGCAGATAACAATATTATCCTGAGGTGGGTTAAAGGGCACGACAGGAGTAAAGGAAATCTCATTGCTGATTCTTTAGCCAGGGAAGCCGCTGGACTAAAAATTCTATGACCCAGTGACACCTACGGCCTAACGACTTCGACAATTGCGGAACTAGCCAAACGTTACACCCATGCTCAATCCCTTAAGAGATGGGATGGAATCAAAGGATCCAGTCTTGCCAGGATCACCCTGGGCGACCCTGGGAAACTGGCGCCGAAGAAATATTTGGCGATGACCAGGAAAAACCTACGTTTAACAGTAGGATTTCTGACTGGTCACTGTCAACTAAGGAAACACCTCCATACTATGTGGCTAGTGGACACACCTCTATGCAGGATGTGTGAACAGGAAGATGAAACTGTCAGGCATGTCTTATGCGAGTGTCCGGAGTTATCGTCAATAAGAGAGTGTGTGTTCGGTGAGTCTTGGCCTACATCTGCCGATATAAAGGAGATGTCTCCTAGTGACCTGTCCATCTTCCTGAGAAGGACAGGATGGACAATGACATAGGAGGACAACTCCTCGGGAGGATGTACAATGGGTCACATGTGGCCTAAGTGCTGTGAGCCTACACACTCACCCTCCCTACTCTACAAATATAGATACAGATCTATTGAAAATGCATTGGAAAGTCTAACAAATTGTCTCAAGACGATGCATCTCCGGTGTATTACATTAAACTGAAAGCAGAAACATGTGATTGGAAAGAAAAAGACTGTTTTAATAAACGTATGCTTTTATTTAATGACAATAAATAAAAATTATTTACAGGCAGTTTATAAAAGGTTCGCTCCAACCGTAATCAGAAACGATCAAAGAATGGTCGACCATTGCAATCAGTGATAGGAATTACGCGAAAGTAAACTGTTTGTTACAATCTCCGATCGTTTCTCACAGTTTTTTATTGCGGTTTGAACAGACCTACAATTAAGCCCACATTCCACCGAGTCCGGCAACGTGCGACACGTTGACGTACGTCAAATACGGCAAGCGACGGTATACGTCGAACAACATTTGAGTCTTACCACCAAGCACGTCGCGTTAGTTGCTTTTTTGACGGCAAACAAAATAGTGTAGGTATAATTTAATAATATACTATTAAATTATTTTCTTGTATTTTTAACCCTAAATATGTCAAAAATCAACAATAAATCAATAAAAGAAGTTTGCTGATAGTAATTATCCAATGTGTATTTAATGCTTATCTAGTTTCAATTCATGTGACACTTCTTTTCACGCATCTTTGCGTGTATTAGAGTTTTTGTAGGCAGTGAGGCGAATAGAACAGCCCTCTTTTTCACTTCAATTATTAACAATTCATCCATTTTTTCCTACAAAACACTACGGCGAATCGGATTCCACTAATGCCCATACCAAAACATGCGTCGACGTTCCGCATCGTGACGTACGTCATTTGATGTACCGTACTAGATGGGAGGTCAAACAAGCAAACTATTTTGACAACAGCCTGGTGGTAAAACAATAAACAAAGCGTTCAGAACACGTGGTACTTAATAGTGAGGTTATGCTGATTTATAATGATAGATGGTGTTTGTGTTTAGTTGGTTTTGCTTCAGTGTACTTTTGAAGTTATTTCAATTGTTGAGCTTGCATATTTAGTAATATATAATATAGATTAATAGTTGTTTATTGTTTGATAATTATTCATCGTGTCTATTGTTTATTGTTTTACCACCAAGGTATTGTCAACTGTCGTGGACATACCATATATTGCATAGAAAATAAAATAAATGCGTTGACGTACGCCAACGGATTCGATGGAATGTGGCCTTTAGGCAAAGCGATAGGTATAAAGAAACGAGATCCCTTTATTTCGGCTTCAGCCAACGGAGTTATTTTTACGTTATACTTATACTTATTTGCTTCAACAGTAAAAAAGAACAAATTTAGTAACTATTCCCATACTTATACCTACCAGTCAAGTAAATGTTTATTTATGTTTTGCTAAGAGGAAACCTTTCAATTCATAATAAAATATCACCAATATTTATATGTAGTTCTCCGTTAACTGAAACGTACTTACTATGAACTTAATTACAGGCAACTCTACATCCTCCATTTTTATCCCGCTTGCTTCCTGGCATACATATCTTCGGTAAATTGAATAAAGATAGTCGATCTGTGCCTTTTAAACATTCAACAACAAGAGTTGTTGCGTTTACATCAAAAATTCCACCACCTTGCTGTATCGGCAGACAGGGGCCGTTTGGTTGACCCATTTCGTAGCATTTACCTTTATATCTGCAATTAAAATCAATGTTTTAATCATATATTTGAAAGTATTAAAAATATGCTAAAGTTCTGAACTCACCGGGCAAATCCCTCTTCACAGGGATTTGGAGCACAGCTTGGTACTACTTGTCCTCTAAGTATAATCAAATGTTCACCAACATTACATGGTCCTTGGCGATAAGCTGGGTAACAAAAATCTTTTGGTGGGTAGTAGATGAAAGCTGAAAAAAAATAACGTTTCGTATTTATCTTATATCTCGTTTTAAAGATGGTCTGCAGCCTACACGTGTCATGGGCTATAAACAATTCCAACGTTACAATCAGATTTAAGATATTTGTAGTATCTGTTAAATAAAGAGATATAAAAAGTACTTACTAGGTCCACAGTCGCATACCCAATCATGTTCTTGATTTCCAGGATAATACAGTTGATTTTCTGGACATCTGTTTGGAGCGTATAGTGGAACCCTACCCTATTTCGATTTAAGGAAGAAATGTGATGATTTAGTGGCTGTACTATACTAAAAAATGTAAACAATATTACCTCAAGTTGATCGCTGTCCAATCTTTGACTAGGTAATTCTGGGAATTGTATTTGTCCAAATGTACAAAGTACTAAGGTACATGCAAAGAAATATTGAATCAACATGTTTTTCCAAGACCTGAAAAATTTAAGCTTCTCTATTATAAACTCTTAGAATTAAACGCAATAAAAACAAAATTTATTACCATGTTTAATTTATTCTCAGATTATCATTAGTAAATATTCCTACATGAAGAAAAAATGTAAACAACTATAACTAAACGAAGATCTGAGATAAAAATGAAGAATGCATATTATAGCTTGTTTAAACAGGTACGCAGTTGTTAGTCTGCATATAAATGTTTTCACAGAATGGTTTAAGGGGGGGGCTGAGTCTTACGTCCGTCTATGGCCCGATAATGCCAGACCACTATTTTACTTTTGATTTCAACAATCTGTATTTTGGCGACCCGACAATTTAACCTTTGTCAAATATTATCTGCTCAAAATTATCTTGAGTATAGTTCTTAAAAATAAAAGGTAACGCGAAATATTTTAATAAAAAGGGATATTGAAGAAAATTTAAACTGCAAAGACACAACAAAAATAACAAACCAACTTTGCGTTTGTTTAAATCTGTTATTTTGAGTGTAATTGTTGAAACAATAAATATAAACAATTCCCATTTGTTATTATTGTTGTTACGATTATATTTAAAATGAAATATTCTAATATGAAGATACTTTTTTGATAAACACTGATCTCGCATGTTATTATTAGATAATATTACATTACCATTAATCCAAATTTTATTATTTAATTGCTTGGATAAATATTGATGCGTACCTATAGATATTATTTTTAAAATACACACAAAACTTGCCAAACCTGACACCACAGAATCTCAGTTGACACTAAGAACTTGAACTCGCAGATATGTAAAATGGTAATGTTGAACCCGTTTGCGAGATACTTCTGTGAATTCAAATAACTTAAAAACACGTTTTCACTGTTGCATATTGTTTACTGATATAGGTATCTACTGAAGTATACAGGGTTTTCCCATACCAATTTGGGTAACTAGGTATTTTTAAGCTCGTCTTTCCTGGTTATCAATGAAAACGTGTTTTTTTATCTTTAAGTAACAAATCAAATTAAAAAAAACGTTTAATCCATAATTAATTATAATGCTAGGCTTTTCATAATTATTCTTAGATTTTTGACTCTGCTACCTGCACTATTATCTTTATCACTTGTATTTGGAGTACTACGAAAGCCAGTCGTTTCAGGATTCTTTCTTCTTCTTCTTTCTCTAAAACCCTTATGCCGTTCATCTTTTAGCTCCAGTTTAAATACAGTGTTTCTAGAATAATTCAAAACCACGCTAGATATGCTTGATTTTCTTGTAAATAGCCGAACCTGTTTGCGATAGACTATTGTTTGATACCTGTGAGATTTCTTATCAGTTAATGTTCTTTTTTAAAATTCCAAAAATTAAAATATCTGGGCTTGTGTATCTGAATAACTCCCCGAATGTATAAACTAGATTGAAGTGGATCGCTTTTTATTTTAGATGTGAAAATATTAACAGCATAATAAACAAATCCTACCATCATTTAAATTATTGCTACTTCCTCATATTAATCTATTTTGTCTAATAATTAGCAGGATGTAATTATGAGGAGAATCTAATTTTTTTACTCTAGTCTGTTCCGTTCTACAAGGAAAAAATTATTATATCATTCGAAGCTTTCAATGTCAAATGAATTTGAATGTGTCTAATGTTTGCAATAGATGAAATTTTGTCAATATAGAACATTGGTTTATTTTTTTCTTAAAATCATATTCAAAAAACCCTCAGCGCCGGACCGGTACTTTTCACAGAACTAAGTTCTGTAGTAATCCGTCCCAAAACATTTATTGCTAAAGGCTGTCACTCACATGCGGAATAAAATCTATACAAATTGACAGTGTTGGACTCATCCCCACCCCAAGTAACAATTTATGCTGATCATTGGTTGAAAAAGCGCTTAAACTGACTGAAGAATAGCTTCTTCAGCTTTTATTCAGTCGTTGTAGCTCTGCCTTTATGCAGATTGTGTAGTGTAGTGTAGCTGATGTAAATTGCTGAGAAAGCTTCTATGCAGCTCTTGTTCAGTTCACCTTCAAAGCAAAAACAAATTAATATGAATTATACATTTTTTTATTTCTGAATTTTATATTATTTATTCATCTCAACTACCTAAGTTACATGCTATTATAATTGAATTTACAAATATTTTTACTTACCTTTTTTTTCTTCCTTCCTTCGGTGGGGATTGAACCTGGGACCCGTGGATCATCATTTAACAGTCGATTCATCTTTATCCTCTACGCCAACACAAGCTAAATGTTTGCGAATATTTGTAAATCTACATGAAACATGATACAGAAATATCTGCGATTGTGTGTTTATTAAAAAAACTAACTAATTGAAGAACAACTTAATATTTAAAAAATTTAATAGACGTGATGAAGAGCCCCATTAAAAAAAGTCCAAGTTATGCCACGTTCCACTGCAACATAAACATATTTATATCATGTACCGAACGTTCAATTAAACTTGATCGAACCTGATGATGAACGGCCACCAGCAGAACCAAGCAACATTATTAGAGCAACTGATGTCTTCATAAATTCACCAGAACATGATGAACTACCACAAGCAGCATCAAGCAACATTATAAATGCAAATGATGTAATGAATGCAAGCTTTATAAATTTGCCAGTCAAGTGACATAATCAATAACATAATCTAAAAATCGCTGAATGATATACACGACTGCATGCATAAATTCTCATTTCAGCGAATATCAAATGGCTGAGGTTGTATATATTCAAGTATATATTTTTTGTTCACACACTACGTATATATCTGTACAATATTTTCAAAATGGGCTAAACTAGAACTCCTTCAGTCTGCGTTAATAAAATCTGAACAGTGGCTCTCAACTGAAGAAGGGTTTATTCAGTGCATACCAAGCTGACTATGAATAGCTGAGCTACAGCTGTTCAGATTTCTGCAAAAGCGCTTAATCAGCTCATGTTCAGCCATTTTTAAATAGCTGAACATTGAAATATTTGATGAGTAGAACAACGCTTTTTCAGCCTGTATTCAGCTAGTTTAGCTGAACAACACCAGATTAAGTAAGCTGAAGAAATGCTTATTCAACCCAAGTTCAGCTACATAAGCATATTGCTGAACAATATCTACTAAGTTGGCTGAAGAGGCACTTATTCAGTATGTAGTTCAGCTTTATGGATGCTGCTGTATAATGGCATCTATATTGTCTGATTCGGCGCTTATTCAAGTTAGTAGCTTAATCAGTCTTTAACACCATCAATCAACTACTAATCAGCTTATTGTCTGAACAGGCCCAATAAATCAGCGTTCATTGTTACTTGGGACGGGAATGCCTACCAACCAAACCCACCTCAAACTCGCCGTTACTCCCGCCTTGGAATCATTCTTCCTTCTATCAGTTCTATCACATGCCATGTCAAGTCCTTCTCTTTTCCTAATCATGCTCTCTACTACGCCACTTATCTTCATCCATTCATCCTCGCCCCTCAACATAATCTCAATAATATTTTCCCAATACACCGCCTCTCCCAGTTTATTTTCCAACTTTTTCAAAACTTCCTCGTTCTTCCAACATCTAAACACATGTCCCACATCATCCTCCACTTCACATCTCTCGCACACTCCAGTTTCTCTTTTCCCAATCTTGTGGAGGTAGCCCACTCTCGACCCATGGCCTGTGAGCACCTGTAGTAGTAGTTCACCTCCCCGAATTTCCGATCCACCCAATTTCTCCTCTGCTTTCAATCGCTCTTTTTAGCGCGCCCTCATACTCATCCCACCTTCTCTCCATTACCTCATCCATCCATTCCTGTACTTTCTCTCTGGTCGCACCCCTCCAGCATTTCTGTCTGGCTCTAGCCATCAAGTCCAATGGATAGGACCTTGACAGCACCGCTGCTGCCAGTCCACCCACTGTCCTGTACGCCTGTTTGCACCTGCGGTTCCATATTGGATGGTTATGTGTCGGACAAGTGTGACTCCATGTACACAACGGCTGTTGCCGACCACTCCAAACGGCCTGCCATACCGTTCCAGTAGACGCTGAGTCGAATAAATGATAGAGCTTTTGATAGGGGATTGATGTGTGATTGATAAATCAACAGTTCTTAGATACAAAATTGAGCAATAAACTAGAAAAGATACAATTGAGGTTGAAAAGTTTCACGTAGAGCCTGCAGGAACTCCGTCTATCGTCATATCTTGTGAATTACATTTCCCAAAATTATTTATCAGGAATTTCAACATAATGTGTCAAAAGCACAATTTGGACATTTAGTATTTGTAATCTCCTTATTTAGGTAGCGTTTGGAAAACCTAATTTGTAATTCCAGCTATAGTCTGTACAGAAAGTACGAGGAGTAATAAACCCTAATTA
>CAJUYG010000142.1:309092-359877 GCA_910591675.1 Galerucella calmariensis
TTTAGCATAGCTGCAACTCATTCGTTCAATACAAAATGTACCTTACAATATACCCTCTTAAAATATATTTTGGTACGTCTATGAAATCTACGTAAATGAATGATTTATTACTCCTCGTACTTTCTGTACAGACTATAGCTAATGTATAACATTTATTTTTTCTTTGACTCTAGTAGTCTTCATATACCAGTATCGATTCAGACACTGCAGCAGAGAAGAGCCAATTTGACGCTATAAACTTATTTTAAAGTTTGATGGAATAAATACATAGTAAAACAGCAGTGGGATTACGAATGATCAACTCGAATCGAGTACGCCATTTTAAATCGAGTCTGTTCGCATCGAGTTTTCGTGATCGCACTGCAGGTGAAAAGTCTTAAGTATACCTAACTGCAAAATCAAATTTAAACGTTGTAGAGTATTCTGCAGCAGTTCGATAAATCTCCTAAATAAGAAACATCTTTCTAGGTAGGTACGTGGTAGGAAAAATTGAATTGAAACAAAAATATTGTAATTAAAGCATTTTTTATTCCTTAAAATAATATATACAAATAAACAGGGTACAATGAATACTTAAAATATATACAGCATACCTGCACTATCACTTATCTTAATAATTTGTACAGTCTCGTTAAATAATACAATCTAACTGTTATAGAAACGAGTGGCAGGCTTACCCAATGTTTTCATTTTGATACTACCCTGTACACCTATGTTTCAGGATCAAGCTGAACCTATCGGTAACAATAAATTATGAGTTTATTTCCTTATAAGGTCCATAATACTGTTGCAGCTCCATCTGTGAATTGAATTTTACATTTTTGTAATAATCTATGTGGTTAAATTTGAATAGTTTTCCTGTTCATTTGAATTTCCTATGGAAATTAAAAAAGATCTCGCTTCTGTATGAGTAGTATAAAAATACAGAGAGTGATACGTTTTCACTCGTTTGTTTAAATTTAGTAGACCTCGTTTCACATAAGAAGAAGTCTCGTGATGTTTGCCAACTGTCTTGCGCAGAAATCAAAATTGGTCCTGTTTATTTATGTCGCTCCGTAACGACCTTTTAATGCCATTGGCGTTACAAACGAACATTTACGATTTATTATCATATACCATGCAGTGCCTTCAAAGAATTCTCAAATATGTTAAACATTCTAATTTTGTGTTAACCTACAAAATATAAAAACTTTCCGCTACTGATTTGTCAATTTTTACAATATGTCGCTGGTTTTGACAACAAGTTCGCATCTTCAAGTGGGTTCTTCTTACGTGAAACGAAGTCTATTATATTATAATAGAGTATTGGACAGTTTAAAACAATTTCAGCATACCAAACTTTCTATAAAAATAAGTTAGTGCACTTGCTATACTCGTCTTTGGAATAAATACAAACATACTATCACAAAAATCACACGCGCATTTATATATTAGTCTATGTAGCTTTGGAAATAAAGTTTTATGTACAAAGACGAAGCTGAAAATCTAAATACTTAATTAAATAGTGGATTGTACAAACAAATAGATAAAATATGCAAACGGAATCTATCACCAACTAATTGTACGCAAAATATGGTCTTATAAATTCTATTTACACTTAAACTTAACGATACTCTACAATCTCTTCGGTTAAGATCTCACCATAAAATACTTCCTTCACCAACTACCTATTTTATGAATATAAATTTCACTTTTTTATATCACTATCATCGATAACACAACTAATGGTATTAATATTTATGACATGATTGTTATGCTGCACTTCTCCATCTTTTTGATTAATTTTGATTGAGTCATTTAAATTGTATGCGTTCAGGTTCAGTTTTTTCAATTTCCTCTTCTGGAAAATAATCCTTAGATAGTAGCACGGGAAAACGGCGCACTCACCGCCTGGCTCTTCGGCATCTATGTAGACTCCTCGCACCAATAAGGAGTTGGAACAACGGCAAAGAATTAGGACGACCAGACTCACCCAATGGGTTATCCAAGCGCTCAACTCTAAATCATCTGAAAAAGAGCAGCTGGTTAAATTTTGAATAAATTGATAATAATAATAATAATCAGGACGAAGACGTGAAGTATGTCAAGTTATTGACTATAGTCAAAAACGCTCTTATTGTGCGGGTTCGAAGGTCAGTAACCATACGTATCAAATCAGAAGACACAGAGGTTACCAATAATGTGAGATTACAAATATACCCGGAGAAAATAATGATGGTTGATGTTTCCTGCACGCTGGTTGACGAATTTTCACTTTTTCATTCATTCTCGAAATAATCTATCAGATTAAGTACCATTTTTTTGCTTGATGATGCAAAATACCGGAAAATTGCTTCTTATTATTCATATAATTCCTTTAAATTGTCAAAGTCACAAAACTGACATTCGCTGGACTTTTTAGAATCGCTGAAAACTAAATACAAATCCTTTTTTCTCCCGTCAAAAATGCATAAGTCTCTCTTATTCATCTTACGGATTTTATTTGGAAGTTATGATTAAACGCAATCGAAGACTGCGTTTGACTATACATCGATTGATTAAAAGTGAATTTACATCCCTGTGGGAATACGCGACCACCATTAAGATGTCGGTATTACTATTCAAATCAATACCATTGTCTTTTTATAGACAATGTCAATACCAACCATTTCATTTTTACAGAAGCAACGCTATAAATCGGAACAAAAGAGGACTAAGTGTATCACCTTGCAGGTCTCCATCTACAATGTCATATATTTATATAAACTTATCACTATTAACTTCAAAATTAGTGCTGTTAAAGATATTACTAATGACTCTAATCAAGTAATATGGTGGTATATAATTGATAATCTTCTAATAGATTTGTTATGAATGTTATGAACAATGTTGATAAAAAATTGCTATGTTTAAAATTGACGTAATTATCTAAATTATACATCTACGTTTCTAAGTGGATCAATCAATCAGTGCGATTTACATTCTTGTGACACTTTACCGATTTAAAAATAAACTAAAGCCCTTACAAAATTATCTATTTATGCTAATAATTGAATTAAAATGATTGTGTATCACTGAAATAAAATTAAAAATAAAATAAGTATTGCCTTTACAATGGATTAGATTATCTTGTAAGGAACTAAACACCTGATCCCTCCGTTTGATGAAAACTGATACTAAATCCATAATAACCTACATACGCTCAAAAATGAAAAAAGGCTAATAATGTGGAGTTTACCCCAGAGCGCTAAGCCTAAGGATGAAATGGGGAATGGGAAACAATACCAGCGTGGTTCAAACAGAACTGGCTGGTATCTCAATTGCCGCAAAGGAACTAACCAGAAAAGGAAATTCTGGTAACTGATAGTAGACAAGCCCTATAAGCCTTGAACGGACAACGTGTTATATCGGGGTTAGTACTAGAGTGCCACCAAGATTTAGCTAACGCCTCGGCAGATAACGATATTATCCTGAGGGTTAAAGGGCACGACAGGAGTAAAGGTAATCATTGCCGATTCTTTAGCCAGGGAAGCGGCTGGACTAAAAATTTTAGGACCCAGTGACACCTACGGCCCCACGACTTCGACAATTGCGAAACTAGCCAAACGTTACACCCATGCTCAATCCCTCAAGAGATGGGATGGAATCAAAGGATGCAGTCTTGCTAGGATCACCCTGGGCGACCTGGGAAGCTTGCGTCGAAGAAATATTTGGCGATGACCAGGAAAAAACTACGTTTAACAGTAGGATTTCTGACTGGCCACTGTCAACTAGTGGACACACCTCTATGCAGGATCTATGAACAGGAAGATGAAACTGTCAGGCATGTCTTATGCGAGTGTCCGGAGTTATCGTCAATAAGAGAGTGTGTGTTCGGTGAGTCTTGGCCTACATCTGCCGATATAAAGGAGATGTCTCCTAGTGACCTGTCCACCTTCCTGGGAAGGAGGACAGGATGGTCGATTACCTAGGAGGACAGCTCCTCGGGAGGATGTACAATGGGTCACATGTGGCCTAAGTGCTGTGAGCCTACACTTACCCTCCCTACCTTACAGATACAGAGCCTACATAATACGTTCTTCTTATTATTCCGAACACTATTGGCAATCAAATTGTAGCTTCCCTTTCAGAATTCTTTTCTTATTGAATACCGAAATACAATGTTGCCAGTAGTTAAATTCAAGCTACTGGTTATAACATTGCTATTCACAAAACCATGAGCCACTCTTGGTATGAATGCTGGAAAGGACTACACAATTTTTAGACCATCTTGCTGTATGTTATAACCCTAGCAATATTGTTGATACAACAATGTTTTCGGTAATATATGCAAGCAAGCAGATTAGCTCTGATTGTCGATTGTGGATATTGTTTTGACGAAGTGTAAATGATATTTATACAAAGGACAGGTATATGCAGTAGAAAAGAACACTCACCTGGCAAAAAATATATATTCAGAAGGTTCCAAATTCCTCTCCATACGTTAATAGTGCCAAATAAGGCAAATAAAATGAAAACATCAGCAGCTAGTAATCTCGTAACACCAGTCAGTCTTTCACATAAATGTTTCATCACTGGTTGCAGTAAAAATGCTATTCCTACTGAAAAATATCCCAACACCTAAAAATAATATGGATTATAAGACAAAGTATCATTTGTTATTGATATTTAATAAAATTTTTGTCAAAATCAAATCGAGTCACAAAAGTAAAGTTTATCCCAAGTCAATAGCAGAAGTTAAAGCCAAGCGTTTGTCTCCTTAGCCGACTTTTTCTCAAAGAAATAAAGCGGCAAAAGAGAGAAAAATACGTGCTTTAGCTTCTGTAATCCCATTCTTTTACTTATTTCACATTTTTCATAGAGGTCTCAGTGTTGAAGAGTTGTATGGTCCTTTGCTCCGGAAAGACTACCCACGAAAAATTGTTGATGTCAATTTTGTGACGAATAGTACCAAATATTTGAAAAATTGAATTACTAATTTAATGCTGACCCGCTTGAAGAAAAACAACTTTATAGCCAAGGACAACCACGCAGTCTCATAATATCTATTACATAAATTTGAAAATTGTCCTGTAAACAGTGTAAACCATACAAATTATGGCATAAACGATGTAGCTGCTTAACCGTATCCACTTAAAAAAAATTATTTAATAATATGCAATTTTTACATATTAAGGTTGTTTATCAGTTGGAAAATATTCGCGGAATTATGTGAAAAATTCTGTTCAATTACTACAAAATTGTATTATATAGTGTATATCTCTGTTTCTGGTTAATCTAGTTTATCCTAGATGAAAGCTTGTTCTCGACATATAATCAAAGGTTAGTTAGTGTACAATACCAGTGAATTTTTGTTCAGAAAAAAGAAACACACAAGATTTTCCAGCTTTTCGTCCTCTATATCTTTAACCACAAAAACAAAGCTTTCAGCTGAAGTTCGCTTTGATTCAAATACTGCCAACAAAATTTTCAAGGTCTGTAACCTTGATATTCAAAACAAGTTGGACAATGTGAAAATTCATTAGTAAAATTTTAAATAAGTGAGCCTATTTTTATTGAGATTTAAGCATCTAATATGATGATGCTTAATAAAAGAATGAGAGTTTTACAAAATAATAAATGTGCTTACCAAACTACTCCAGTTTGAGAAAATTGGATCATCTGGAAAAAGACATACGTCTATTAATAACCAGACTCCTCTCCAAACGAACACAACCAAAGTTCCAACTATTACTACAGAAAATAGACAGTCTAATATATACAATGAGGTTCTCTCTCCCATCTGAAAAAAAAATTTCAAAATTAATTATCATGTTTATTTAACTTCAGGCCAAAATGTCATACCGCCTTATTCAAAGCTATCCTAAACTGAATTTTAAAAAAAATTGATTATTTTATGTGGGGCCATCTCATACGAAACCAGCAAATATTCAAGAATTAAAAAAAAAGAATTGGGCGACTTCCCAGCACTGTAGTGAAACACGTTTGATGCGATAATTACAGCCAAGCAAAGTCTAACATGGTTAGTACTTGGATGGGTGACCATGCCAGGGAAAACCATCGTATAGGGCCTGCAGCGGACTAGCATATGACAGCTCACAGGCATTATACCAATGAGCACTAGGTATAATGTAGATATGCCGGAGACACACAGTAGTTCCTTTTAAGCAAAAATTATGTAATACATCTGACGTTATAGATAAACAATTTGCATATTCCTCGGTGGTCGAGTAGTAAGCAATCCAGACTCTCACGCGGTAGACCCGGGTTCGATTCCCCGTGAAGAAGTTTTTTTTATTGTTAACTTTATTTTTAAATAATTATTCTGCTTGATATTAATAACGACAACAGGTAGACGTTTGAAATATTTAGCAGAATATTCATTATTATAGATAATGGTACGGTACCCTTCATGAGGGAGTCCGACTGGCAACATGTACTTATAACAGCATCGTATATTTAAAAAAGGGAAACCGTAGCATTAGATATACAATTGGACATTCAAGAAAAAAATATGCTGTTCGACTCGTGTGGATTGTCAATATCGCACTTGAACGTCCTCGTCCTCGTGCGATATGGCCATCATATCCACACTAGTTGCACAAACTACTATTTCTATCAAAATATGCCCTATTATATTTAAAAACAACCTGACAAATGTAAAATCAATTTATCCATCCATTTTAAAGTTATCGAATTAATACATTCAAGTTTTCAAAATTTCAACACCCTGTATTTCGAAAAGTGAATGTGCTAGACCCCTTAATCCTCACATCATTTTGTCCAATTTCACGAGAGGAATCTACATGCAAACGTTGTAATTACCCTCAACGTTCGAGATGCTTATACCATTTTTTGCGCGATCGTATTGAAATAAATTCCGAATAAAATAATTTAAATTTCTTCGAAATGAACGAAATGAGAAAAGTGACATTTATACTTCTCGATCAGTTTAAAATATATGTTGCATTTTGGTGAAATTGTTTATATGCTATTTATTACTTTTCGACGGTAAGTAAATCACTTACCGACGTGTTAAACTTAGAAACCAGTAAACACAACCTACCGTCCTGACAACCGATGCTGTAAATAAACAAAAAAGATCAATCGCGCAAAAAAATTATGGAAATAATAGTAAAAATTTATCCGAACAAATTCATGCAGATCACCAGCACTGCGAATACCAGCTTTGCATAGAATTTTAATATAGCATCGGTGGTTAAGTGGAAAATGCTTGCATTCCACGCGGGCGGACCGGGTTCGATTCCCGGCCGAAAAATATGAATCGCTTCGTAAACGAGAGAGAGACTCAGGAGAGAGCACACGCACGCAAGCAAGGCACACAACGAAGCAACGTAACATAACGCAACGGTCGCGTAACGTCGCGACCCCCGGTCGATTAAACATAACCTGACGTAAAGAGCTAAAGTTCCAAAAAAATGACGGTGTCGTCATTACTCGAAAGTTGACCCTGTATATTAGATTATTATTTTAAAATACGGTAAATTAACATCAAAAATCTACGTGTTTCAGGATAATTTCTTAAAATGGCCTGTCCAGCTAAAAATGAATTTGTCCCATACTTCACGGACACAGTGTTTATTTATTACATATTTATTACTTTGTTACCACTTTTGCTCCAAAAAATTATAAAGTACTTTTCTTTCAATTCGCTAATCAAAATAGAATCAAATTCAATTTGTCGGTCTCCCTCACAAATCCTGATGACATTATTTCTACTCGCACGTGGTTATTATTATCTTAATTGACATGTTTATTAACATCATCCGCTCCTATTCATCAAGAATGAAACCTCATTAGTTTCAGTTAATATTCAACAGTGGAACCAACGTTTTCCACTCAATGATGTTTTTTTATGAATAGCTATTTAATTCCCAAGCACAGGTCGGCAATAATCATTCCTGATTTTTGTGTGGTAGTTGCGCAATCTATGCTATACACTGGTATTCTCACCTCTACATTTTCCTGACGAACGAATACACAATTCGTAGCGCCTGACGCATGTTGTCAGTGGAGAGAAAAATTTCCATTCTCTTATCGGACAAAGTGAAATTAGAATACAACCTGAAGACAAGGAAACAGCAACGAAGCCAGAAGTCTGGCTGCAGCCAACAAGAAAACGACGACACCAACACCCACGAAGCAGCAGATTCTCGAGCAGGTGACAAGTCTATTAGCTCAGCTAATGGCATAAAGTCAATTGTAAGAAATCTCAAGAAAAGAAGACCCAGCGAAAACAAGTAGGTCAACTTTATCCGCAGATCGTCGGCTAAGGATTCTCCCCTCGTAGAGGCAGCGCAGCTCACACTCAAGTTAGAAGACCGCTGAAGAAATAATCACCGTGATTACACGGCTAAGAAGAAGACAGCTCAACCCCAGCCAGCAGTCTTTTGGCTTCAAATGAGCTGTACACGGAAAACGAGAAAGACGACGAAGAGATTTTTAGTCAAATTGAATTTTAGTTTGTGGTTAGATGTTGGGATATCACCATTATCGCATATTTAACGTTTTCTTTACTGATATTGATGTACCTATTTGACATCGCAATGATTTCTCTAGTCCAGAATTATGCTCTCAGAGCTGTCATAAATGTTCAAGTGATGTTTCAAATTATTTTGATTGTAGCGCCAAAAAATAATCTATCGAATACCACACGACAAGTAAATTGGATAATAATTCTCCATGCCTTTTCTCAAACTCGTTGCCATTTGGAAAAAGCCACTCGTATCTATTGCCTGGCAACAAGTTATCTTGAATCTGTCTTATGATCTTCAATTTATTCTCAGTCTCTTATAACAGAAAAGATTGTCAAATGGCATGGCTCTGAATAATTGGTTTCTTTTAATTCAACAGCCAAAAATATCTTTAGTAAATTTTTAAAATATTGTAGTATATATTTCTAATAATTCCAACAGCCTGCTGAGGTCGCATAAAACAATGAAAAATGTTATCGATAAATAAGCAGGGACATGGATAAGGCATGAGAGATTTCATAATTTTAAGGATATTTAGTTGAGAATCTATGGAGGGGAAACAATGAACTAAATTATTTTCATTGAAAAATGTTATTACTAATTATAGTGACGACAATTTTGTTAATCACGTATTGTTATTTTACTACTTTATCTGAAAAAATGATAGGTAAACACAATACTCAAGAATACAATAATTAGGAATTATACAGTGATATTCAAAAGTCCCCCCCCTCGTATCTTTTTAACGGCTACACTTACATTAATAAAATTTGGATGGTGAAAATAAAGTGTTGTAAACTTCTCTACGAATGGTAACAGGTAACGTAATAGTAATAGATGACGTCACAGTGCCACTCTGGCCAATAATTTTAAATAGGACCTTATGGCAAGTGATATCTCGTTTGAAAGGTATTGACATTGGCTACATGGCCATATTAATTTTGTTTGGGTTTAAACTAATTTTGACGGATAAATTAAATAAATACCAAAATTATTGGAATTATTTTTTTAAATTTAATTAATCAAATATCAACAATGGATTCTTATAGCAAGTGTTCGAAATGTGCTCCGTCTACTTCCTGGCAGTAATACATCCTATTAGTAAACTCTTATCGTACTCGTTCGAATGTGTCAGCTGAAATTGCATTGCATTCTTCAATAACTACTTCTTTCAAAACGCCAATGCTATCTGGTGCCGTTCTATAAACCTTGGATTTCAATTCCCCCCATAGAAAAAAATCTAATGGTATCAGATCTGGTGACCGAAGTGGCCATTCTATAAGACCTCGCCGGCCGATCCATCTACCTCGATATTCTTCATCCAGGTAACGTCTTACTGCACCATAATAATGTGCAGGAGCACCATCTTGTTGAAATGTTATTTCCAGATGGACGAATTCATTTGGATTATCTTCCAGAATTTCAAGAATTAACGGCTCAATTGCATTTTGTAATATCTCCAGATACACTTCACCGCTTAAATTTGAATTTAGGAAGACAGGACCAACTATGTGGTTTCCCAAAATACCAGCCCAAACATTGACTTTTTCTGGAAATTGGGTATGTTGTTCACGAAAGGTGTGAGGATTTGTGTCACTCAAATACCTTACATTTTGTGTATTCACATTTCCATTGAGGCAAAAAGTACTTTCGTCACTGAAACAAATTATTTTTGTGTAATGTGGGTTTTGACTAATTTTATTTGTCATACATTCACAGAATTCGAGTCTTCTGTCGGGGTCATCCGAAATGTGGTGCATCATTTTTAACTTGTATGGATGAAATTTATTTTTAGCCAACACTCTCTGTACTGTACTTCTATTTACTTCACAGATAGACGGAACTTTAGTTGAAGAGGAAGTAGGGTTTACTACCATTTCAGCAACTATATCAATTTTTTTATCATCACTAAATGTTGGTCGACCAGATCGTTTGGCATCTTGACCACTACCTGTTGCTTCAAACTTGTGAAGAAGCTTCCACAAATAAGTTCTCGAGATAGGGCGATCTGGGTATCTCTCATTAAATAAACGTTCCGCTCCATGGAGATTATTTCTAGATTCACCAATTATCAAGATAGCTGGTACTTTTTCGGCTTGAGTACGTACCATTTTGCCTATGTAAACTCTTAAACGTCTCGTTAAACAATAATAAAATTAAATATTTAAGCTATTTAGAAAAACTTTGCAAAGCAACAAATACTATTAAATTGAAAATCTCAATTTTTTTGACAACTAACCAGAGGCGGACTGAAAAATCTTCAATATTTAAATGTGAAATAATAATTTTGGTATTTATTTAATATATCCGTCAAAGTTAGTTTAAACCCAAACCAAATTAATATGGCTATATAGCCAATTTCAATGCCTTTCAAACGAGATATCACTTGCCATAAGGTCCTATTTAAAATTATTGGCCAGAGTGGCACTGTGACATCATCTATTACTATTACGTCGCCTGTTACCATTCGTAGCGAAGTTTACAACACTTTATTTTCATCCTCCAAATTTTATTAATGTAAGTGTAGCCGTTCAAAAGATACGTGGGGGGAGGGGACTTTTGGATAGCACTGTATATTTAGGTGTATTATTGAGTTTAAGAGTTAACTTCTATAGTTTTCTTAAAAAACGTCCACTCAACATTAAAAGAAATGAAAAATATTAGCTTGTTACTTTCAGGACTTTTTAAATATATCATTAAATATATTTAACCCACCCGTGGGTCTCAACGTTAACCCCAATATTCTTTTTAGACGACGCCATCTGAAAGTTGCTCGTTCTGTATTCATTTACATACCGAAAGTTGCGTTTTGGGTGTTCCATGTAGTGAAAGTGACAGTTCCGTACTGCAAAACACTTTCGGGACGCTCTGATAGAGTGAAAAGGACTGTTCCGTACTGCAAAACACTTTCGGGACGCTCTGATAGAGTGAAAAGGACTGTTCCGTACTGCAAAACACTTCCGGGACGCTCTGACAGAGTGAAAAGGAGATATACATATTCCGTCTGCATCCAATCCAATAAATATTTAATAATTGTTTTGGAGGTACAATCATCATTATCTACTTTTTGCAAATAATTAATAAATTAATATTAACATTGCAAATATCATTAAGTACATTATATTGTTCAATAAATAAAATGTTTCTAATTCTCTATTATTTATTTCCTTTCCTTAGTTTAATTGAAAAAGTTTTGGATCTTATACGTCGTCTAAAAAATGTTGTGTACGCCGCGTCTGAAATACTTTGTTGGACTCGTCTGTTGCTTTCAGTCCTTGGCATACAAATAACTATTGTCTAACATGTGGAATATAAATAAGAATATCAAAAACGGAGCTTCAAGAACCGAAAATTAACTGACTTTTTTCTACTTTCCATTTTCGTTGTGAAATCTCTACAAAGGATTGTCTCTTATCAAAGAAGATTTTAGCACTTCATCCTTGTCCTAGTTAAAGTGCAAGTTTGATAAAAATATGCTTATTGAAAAGGTAGGTGATAATTAGGCAAAAAATACTTAATTGAATAATAAAGGTTGAAAAGCATTATCGCTTCTTATCGTATCCTGACTATTCAAAATAGTTCTATTTAAAGTTATCGATAAGTACACTTAGGAATTTAGTGGAGATTTTTTAATTTACTGATACACAAAACTGTTGCATTTCTTCACACTTATGGACATTTAAAATAGTTTTAATTTTATGGCTTAATGAATACAATAAAATGCAGTGAAATTTATCTTTAGATAAATAATAGTTATTTGTGTAACTAGTGCAACAAATATGTTTTTTGCACGTCTAGCACAGTACATTTATTCTACGGTCGAAATAAAATATGTTGTTCGTAACTATAAGAAAAATTAGGTGCTTTTTAAGTTTATTTTGATTTTAATATCGCAGTTAGAGCAATTTACAAAGTGTTAGTGGTGGACAAACTTCATTTCCATTGATTTTTTGAATTTTGGTTTCATTTCTACTCGCGGATGTCTCATCAGGTTCTTATTTTAGGTGTTCTTTTTCGAACTGTGAAGCTTCCGATACTAGTACTTGTAGTTTTAAGGTTATTATTCGGACATGTAAAAGTAATTTAGTACTCGCCGTATATACAGGGGAGAAGAGAAAACAATTTTTTCCTCTACCTTTGACACACCCTGTAGGTTAATTCTGCTAGTAGATCTGCACACAATTAACTTTATCAAGAAGACTGTTTTGTTTCCAACATTTTTTTATTCACCCCAATATCTTAAATTGTGTGTGAAATGTGACGCTTTAAAGAAAATGGTCATAATTTAAATGGCGGTAAAAAATAAACTACAAAATAAGTTGAGTGCTGTGGCCAACTCATAATATGACAACTGTCAAATATTCGTTACTTGGCAATTGCAGTTTAATTATCAGTATTTAATTTAACATCATGGTTTTAACACCTACTGATGCAGCCCGAGCAGTTGCTCTGGTACAAGACGGTAGGTCTCAGTATTATGCTTCTAGAATATTGGGTGCTACAAGGTGTAGCGTCCAGAAAGCTGTACAAAGTTTCTGGTAGTTTTTCGAGACGAAGTGGATCTGGCAGACGACGTTCTACAAATGTTCGAGATGATCGTTTTGCGAGAAAGAAATACTACTGCTGTCATGGCTCGAAATCGGTTGGAAGAAGTACACCAAGTAGCTGTTAACGAAATAACGATTCGAAGGCAATTACGAGAACATAGATTACGCTCCAGAAGACCTGCAACTGGTCCGGAGTTACTTAGAAATCACAGAACTTCTTTGCCAGGGAGCATCAACATTGGAATGTCGATGACTGGAGTAAGATTTTATTTTCTGACGGTTTTGTTCACGTTCTCCAGATGGCTGTGAAAGAATATACCGAAGAAGATGCGAAAGGATTGACCAAGCAAATTTTTCCACAAGACTCAGTTATAGAGGAGGATTGGTAATGGCTTGGGGCGGCATAAGCATGGAAGCTCGCACTTCTTTAGTCATTGTTGGTGGCGGAGCAATGACAGCTAACCGATATATTCGTGATGTGCTAGATCCACATGTAACTCCATTTGCACTGTTTATGGGAAACGAATTCATGTTTATGCACGACAACGCTCGACCACATATTGCTAGGATTGTATCTCAATATTTGGACGAAACAGAAATTCAAAGGATGAACTGGCCATCACGTAGCCCAGACCTCAATCCAATTTAGCACGTCTGAGACATGATGGGCAGACGATTTCGTAACCGAGTTCCTTTTCCGCAAGTAATTTGAATTTTTTGAGAGATGATTCGGTCCAAAAATGGGATCAGATTGACCAGATGGAGATTCGACATCTAATAGAGGGTATGTCACGACGCATTGAGGCAGTAATTCGCGCTCGTGGGGGAAGTACCCGTTATCAATTTGTAATAATTATCAGTTTATTTGTTGTTTGATTTGTTTATAAAATCATGTATTACTCTGCTAAAACTAAATAAAAAAATTAAGAATGTTGCATTTTCTTTAAACCGTCATATTTCACAAGCAAACTAAGATATTGGGGTAAATAAAAATCAAAATGCTGGAAACAAATTAGTTTTCTTGATAAAGTTAATTGTGTGGAGATCTACTAGCAGAATTAACCTACAGGGTGTGTCAAAAGTAGAGGAAAAAATTGTTTTCTTTTATCCCCTGAATATCCAGCGAATACTGAATTACTTTTAGATGTCCGAATAATAATCTTAAGACTACAGTATTTTATCTAAAAGTTGCTAAAAAATTCAAATTAATCAACTTCCGCATTTGAAAGTAAGAACATTTTTAAATAAATCATTATTTTGAATGGATCGAATTTTAAGTCGGTAAGTGTATTATATCTATTATTTCGCTAATACCACTATGAATAAAATATTTTTGCACTCACCGTCCTAAACATGGTGACAACCTCAAAATATCCCTTAACACCATCATCGACGATAACGAATGGAGGAGCAATGACATTTCTCAAACCTCTCATCGACAAAAGTGCAACAATTCCAACCACCGTAGTGGCACATATCGACATAACATCCGTTTTATAAGGTATATCCAGAAGTGCCCACGGACCCCTCCAGCCGTTAACACAAGTAAATCCAAAACACACCGTATACAATCTCGACACTACGTAATATAACACCCTATTTTGATCTGGATGTAACTTTTCTTCGAAAACTTTTTGAAAACACGTAAAAAGGGCATGTCCCACCAAACCTATTATTACGGAAATAAGTCCACTTAGAAAGGGGGAATAGTTGGTCAAGTAAATGTCCATCAACACCCACACACCCCTCCAGTATCCAACTACGCAAGGGCAGATAATGAACGAGGAGAACAATAGATCTAAAATTGTTAAAAAGGTGTAGTATGAAGTGTTGAATCCGCGAATAACACTGCCCGGTAATCCTGCGGTACTACCCCTCATTTTAGCGAACTGAACACTCACATTTGTATACTATACACCTTTTTACGAGGACATTCCTTACTGGATGTATTTTTACACTACTTTATCAACAAATTCGTTCTATGGTCACCCTAAGTTTAGGTTCGTAGTAGGGGCACCACGTGATGTCAACATTAAATAAATAAATGGTTTCTTGTATATACTAGTAAGCACACTTATCGTTATTACTATTATTATAGCAATACCTTGCTTTGCTTTGTTTTGTTCAAAATTCATGAATGTTGACTGATGTGAATTATATGAGGATAAAATACTGTTTATTACTGTTAACAATCCATTAAACAGTGAATAGCAAGTAGAGAGGAAATCGCTTATTACCGAATTGTTTAATTTTCTTGGATTGCCATTTGAATTTGTCCTCATTTTAAAGTTTTTATTCGAGCGCAATTTTGCTGGCTAAACTGTTTTCGGAATCGGTTGACTGTAAACAGCTAATTTATCGCGATATTCGAATAAATGGTAATGGAAAATTATAACAGTTTCCTGTAATACTAAAAAAACAGTGATTGTATTCAACTTATATAGTAGCTCATAGGCGTACCTTGTTTTGTAACGATTAAGGGATAAAGTGGAAATATGCATGAAAATTGAACACAAACAGAGTATTTCCCATAAATCTAGCATTGTACATCAACGATTGAGATTCCCACATGACGTCACACGCTGTCGGCTACATGCGCAAGAACATACCGTGAGTAAGTGTATCATGTTAGGTTAACCTAACCTAAGTGTATCATGCTTAAAATGAATTGCGAGGAATTGAATGGCGGCAATATGCAAAAGCTATGTTTCGACGGGCACGGCTCTTTGTTTTTTCACAAACGATTCCGATTTGATATGGGGCATGGCCCACCCTAATAAAAAAGTCTTCGCACGCACCAAGGTTGGTAAATCTAAAAGATATTCAACACCGATTGCAATTAGAAAGGACAGCATAACTTGTAGACCGACTTCGGCGTATTTGTGCCTCATCAGTACAAGGTATATGCTCTCCGTTAGAGAGCTCTAAGAGCTTAATCCCCTACTGGATAAGATCACTATCAACACATGTCCTCCTTTGTAAAAGTTGTGACAAATGCAACATCTTCACCTCCAACTGCAAAACAAAATTCGAAAATTCTGACAGCAAACCACGTGTGCTTGAATTAATAGTGTATTATCACAGCTTCCTGTAATATTGTCGTATTTATTAAAGATATCGCAATATTTTTAGTGCAATATGTGGCTGCAATATTGGCAACTATAGCCCAGCCACCTTGACAACATTTCAATTATTGCATATGACTCTGCCATATATATCTCGGCAATATTGTTTGCAACACTATGGTCCATTGATGGAAATAATTTGTTTCCTAGACGGACTACACAATCGTGCAAGAATGGCTGACGAAATCATTCGCGTCGCAGCGACTTATATTGTTTTAAACACAAAGTTAAAGAAAAAGAAGAGCAAATTGTGGATTCGACCTAAGGCGTGAAACTTTAGCTAAGTCTTGATAACAAGTTAAAACTACCATTTCACTAGTTTACCGCCAGCACTACCGGTTTTCTTCTTTTCCACCTTATTCTTTGCATAAGTTCTAAAGTTTGTAGACCTCATCACTTGATATTCCAAATTCTTCGGCGATAACTGCCCATCAATCTTTTTTAGCATTTTTGTCTTTATAAATTCCGGTTTCCACATTCTATAGCTCAGGATGTAAATGTATTTCGTAAATAAACTCAATAACCTTTTCATTCGAGCAAGTATTAGTCATATTATATACTATAACCTACAAAATTTTCATAACAACAACAAACGAACACCAAAAAAAAGTAAAAGGGCCGAGCGATCATCTGGCAACTTTTGCTGCAACCAATTAAATGCATAGGCAACACAAAACATGTGTAACGGGCCGGGACACACTGAAAATATTGTCAGCTATTGCAGCTACATATTGCACTAAAAATATTGACCGTTTAGAAGCACCTGAAACATAAATCAAGTTCTATTCTCCGATTTTTTGGAAAGTTCCCTAACAATCTTTACATCCGTTTCTTCTTCCTATTCTTGAAATTACCTATTATCAATGTATTTAGTTTTAGAATGGGCAGTAAGTTTGGAAAAATAAGAAAATGATTGAAAGAAAATTTAAATTGTTTTATCAGATTATGATATTAACACTTAGGATTAGTAGGATTACAAAATAAAAATAAATTATAAATCGTATAGGGTTATCAACAATACAATAATTTTAAGCTTATCTTTATTGTGTAAACTCTCAAGATTTTTTTAGGTAAATATGTTTATTGTACTTTGCCTTTTGTTTTTATACATTATATTAGTGATTCAGTAGCTTATTTAATTTAATTTTACTATGCTAGAATATTTATCAATTCTTCTTTTTTTAAATTAATACTTCGGTAAGAAGTTGAATGTTATATTTATAATTTAATAATATTTTATTTAACAATTCACTGGAGTGGTATAACATTTTTTTTCCTTGAATAAGCTCTTCCATATTCGGGAAAAAGTGCCAAATCAGGATACACTTTCAGCTGTAAATGCATCGCATCATCTGTTACAGAATCATCTGGATTCTGCAAATTTCTATGATCACCTTCCATCGGAGCAATGTTGATGTTAACTAAAAGCGGCTTTCGCACTGTGGCCACAACATCTCCAAGCTTTGACCTTGTTTCGTTGATAACTTTTGGTATATTAACAGCACTTGGAATTCTTAAAAAAGCTGGAACGTTCTGCTTTCTTAATTTATTCAAACTGAGATTATTTTTTACTGGCTTTGCGTATGAATTTTTCATTAAATTTGGACTCGTAGAAATTTCTACAGCTGATTGAATTGGTATGGGAAGTTTTTTAAACTTTCGAAAATTCTTCCAAACTGGTGGTGAAAATCTAACATGGTCATTAGCTAATAAATTAACTTCACTAATGTCCCGTGGTTTGAATGAATAATATTTATCCGGCGTGGAAATAGAAGCATGAACATTACTTGCAGCCTGTAATTCTTCTTCGCCATTTAAATTATTACCTTCAAATACATCGTTTGCAGGTTTACTGGTTATGTATGATATGATTTGTTGTATATTTTTCGGATATTGATGTTGTTTATAAAAATGTGTCTGATTTGATGTGTTTGGAATGAATTCTTGAGGTGGTGGACCTAAATCTTTCACTTCAAACGGTCTTCCGGCTTCTTTTATTGCATCTAGGTATATCTGGGATTCTGTAGTAGAGTCATTTGAAACTTGATTTGGCTCGCCCAAAAAAATTAGTATACATGCAGCCTACAATATTCGAAATATTTAATTAATCGGTTGAACGTTACAATTTTAAATTTACTTTGTGCAGGAATTAAGAGAAACTGTAGCAACAAGGACAAAGGCAAATTTAACTCAAATTAAGTATTAGATTCGAAGAAAGTGTAAAAATTATATTTTAAGAAATAAGAAGAAAGTCAGACACAGTGTTTAGAATGCAAAATTGTCCATTTGCATGCTAACTTTCGTCTTAAAGCATATTGGGGTGAATTTGTGCATTATTTAGTCTTCTTGTGTGCTTTTCAAGTGGAATAGTTCAGATCAGACGATTTTGTCTGTTAACAAAATACTTGAGAGATATGTGGATCCAACTTTCGCCATCGCAGTCCAAAGTGAACAAAGCCAAAGATTACAGAATAAAAATATAAGATGTTTCACTCCAGGGCGGTTTGATTCAAGTTGCTGTCCCAAATGGTCGCCGCTCTCATAAATTATGTTTACGGCTCACTTTTGTTGTCAATAACCAGACCGGTAAATACCAGAGAGGTTCGAAAAGCTCATTTTATTTTAAGCTATACAGGGGTAATTAGAGAAATATATATTTAAATTAATAGGATTCTTTATCACAAAGGTTTATTTTTAAATGTTAATTATTTCGAAAAATGTTCGGGATATGAATTTGAAAAGGTAAGTAAAAAATAAACTCGAATTTTTAAAATGAATCAATTCACAGTTTTTATCCAGCATATTAGTAATTTTGTGATACTTATTGATAATCTAGCAGATATTTATCACAAATTCAATTAAATATACTCATTAGCCACCAGAATAATAGGGCCACTAAATCTTAAATTTTGATCTTTAAATAACGCGTATTTTTTGGATTGACAAGGTTAAAACAGTAAAAAGAGAAGCAGCTGCAGGATACCTTTATTAAAAATTTTTATAAATGTAAAATAATACGTTTGGAGTTTGGTTTATGTGTTAAATTTAATCTATTGTTTTTCAAATCTTTCAATATACATTTGAGAGTAAAATATTTGAATAATATTTGAAAGGAAATTGATTACATGGATGATGAAAAGAAAATTTAGTAAATTCGTTCAAAAGTAACTGACCAATTCCCCTTTGGTTAGCTATAGAATTGAATTTTTGTGTTTTCTTGCTTAATGTACATGTTTATATAATATCCTTATTATAAAAATAAATCCGTAATTTTTTATTAGAAAATATTACAAAATATTTTTTGTTTAAGCTTTGCTATTAAAATGAAAAATATTTATATGACTTTTTGCTAATTTCAACAATTAATTGATACATTTAAAAAATCTATACAACAACAATCTATACACACGAACAACCAATAAACACCGTTCTAAAATAACAGCGCTCGACGGGCGACGTCCCGTATAATATGCCAAATTAAATGCAAGTAAGGTCGTAGCGACGTACTGTACCCTCCAAGTCACCAGACAGTCACCAGCGGCATCGGTGCTTTATGCGATAAATTCGAACGAGTGAAACATCTTATATTTTTATTCTGTAATCTTTGACAAAGCACAGCAGGCAAGAAAACATCCCGTTTTTCAGTGCTATCGGTGTAATTGATTGCTGACACGTACAGATTTTAAAGTACTTCAAATGTAGAGGCAAGGTGTAACTCATTAGAAATTGGAAGAACTTTGATGAACGTGTGATTATTGTTTTGAATATTGTTGATAAGAGAAAACAAAAAGATCCTCAAGATCATATAAGTTGACGTTGCAGATATTTAGCATGAAATAACTTCCCTAAGGATATTGATAGGTTTTCAATTATTATTCTCTCTGCAAATAGACCAATAATACTACGATAGACAGTTCTACAAACTTGTGATAGAAATAAGACCTAGTTTTTCTTGCATATTAAACTTTTACTAAGTATATACCCCAATATACATAATGAATAAAATCAGTTTCTCAAGATTAAAAAAATAACAAGCCGAAATGAACATTTCAAATAAATCTGCCCAAATACAAAAAAAGAAACTTATAAAATTAATACGTACCGTTAAAATAATGGCAAATCCAATTATAACACTTCCGCAGACAATCAAAATGCCCTTCTTATTACTTGCTGGATCTTTATATAACCCAAAATCAGTTGATCTTTGTTTACGTTTCATTGTTATTGTATTTCATTTAATTTTTGTTTCACTGACATTGTAATGACGAAGATTCGACTAGGTTTATAAAAATTCATTTGTGATCTTGAAAGTTTCTGTACCGTTAAGTCATTTATGTTGGAAACAATGCACAACTGGAGTGAACATGGTGGTACTTTTAGTAATTGATAATTGCGTCGGAGATGTCTTTATATACGAGTCGTGTGCCTTTTCACGCTTTCGTGAAAATTGTAGTAAATAGTAAGAAATTCTAGTCAAATATAAATAAAGTGGTTCAGGTATAATTAAACAATATATTATTAACATTTCAGAAGAAATAACCAAATTTCTTCTCCAGGAAAAGATTATTCCTTCACAACATGGTTTTGTCCATGGCAGCTCAATCTTAACTAATCAGTTGTATACTTAAATTGGATTTCTTCAAAGCGTTTGATCGGGCTTCTAAACCAAGACTTCTACATAAGCTGGATCAGCTTGGGTTACGAGGGCTCTTGCATAGAAAGTTTTATCGGATAGGTGATTTAAAGTTAGAATAGGAGAAGCATTATCAGAATAACAATTAGTGAGGTGCCTCAGGGTTCTGTTCTGGGACCTCTGCTATTCATCGCATACACCAGCAAAATGTATTTCTACGCTTATGACATAAAAATTTCTGCAATTGATTTTGGTTAAACTCTTCCTTTTTTGCTTTTGGCTTCGTCTGTTCCCCACTTTCATCTCTGAAGCATTTGTTTGCGTGCAAAATTTGGTAATTTATATGTGTAATATTTATAAATAGACCTTTTAAATATATTCTTATCTTCGTTCTAAAATTCAAAGCTAAGAGCTGATCTTATCTCAATCTATTTGTTGACAAGAAATATTTGAATGTTTTTACATATCCTTTTCCACAAATTTCACCCAACTGTTTTTGTGGCATTTTGTTTAATTTATAGTAATTTCAATTATCCTTTTATCCATTCTTCCAACGGAGGGAGCTATCTCTCTTTATATTTAGTAAGCCACACTTCCTATATTGGTCTTTTGATTTTCTCTTTTTTCTTCATCTCATCTTTTCTTCAACACTAGATTATACCATTTTAAATGTTTTCAAAATGCTTTCAACAGAAATATCCGCAAAACTTGTAGTTGCCAGTTTTTAAGGTTTTAAGGCACATGCAGAAGAAGAAACACATTTTTTTAATAAGACAACTGACAATGTTCTTAAGATAGTCAAATTCTACGCTTTAGACTATCATAGATTCACAAGTTTTGCATCACCTTCTTCGTCTTCTTCTTCTAACAATTTTTTGTTGGCTTGTTTATCAATGTTTACCATTTCAATATGTTCCATATTTTTTGCAATATACAGATGTTTACAGTTTTTTTTGTAAGATAACATTTTTAGTGCGATCATTTTAACATTCAAGGCATTTGATTTTTACGATTTTAAGTGCAAACATGAATCGTCAAGTTATAAGTGAGATTGACCGTGCGAAAATAGTGTGGCTTCAGTTGAACAAGGTCATTCTCAAAGGTTCGTGGCAAACAGAGTTGGCGTTTGGCAAAGTGATGTGTCTCGTGTATGGAACCGGTATCTCCAGACCAATTCTCTTCGTGATAGACCTAGAAGCGGTAGAAGGCGTGTTACTAATCAGCGGCAGAACCACTATATCCACTTAACTATCAGAAGAAACCCGACCATGGCAATACCAGCACTCCAAAGAGATATAAGACATGCTTTGGGAGTTCAAGTATCGATCTCGACATTACGAAGACGAATACTTGCAACAGGTTTGAGGTGTCGCCGACCAATAAGAGTGCCCAGACTACAACCTGAGCACAGAGTTCGCCGACTACAGTGGGCTCAAGAACACGCGGCCTTGCCTGAAGAATTTTGGAATTCGGTGTTTTTTTTCCGACGAGACAAGGATTTGTTTGGTACAAGATAGCCTTCGAATACGTGTATGGCGGTATCCAACGAGAGTTGCTCAGCTTGCCCATGCTCGCCCCTTGCCGCCGTTCAGAGGAGGAAGTGCTATGTTTTGGGCTGGTATCATGTTAAATGATCGCACAGAATTAATTCATGTGGAGGGAACGATGACTGATGATAGGTATCTCAGAGAGATTCTACATCCTCACGTGAGACTATGGCGCGCAGCTGTTGGCAATTCCTTCGTTTTTATGGACGATAATGCCGGACCTCATCGGACCAGAGCTGTAAATGAGTATCTTTAAACTGAAGGGATCAATCGTTTGAACTGGCCTGCCCTATCTCCTGACATGAATCCCATAGAACATGCTTGGGACATGCTTGCCAGGGCAGTGCAGCACGCAGAGATCCACCCAGGAGTGTACAAGAGCTTGTTCTTGCGGCCCAAGAAGAATGGCGAAATATTCCTCAACAGAATATCAATAATTTGGTGAACAGCATGGGCAGGCGACATCAAGCTTGCATAAACTCTAGAGGTGGAAATACTCTTTATTAAAAGTTCTCATGCAGGTTCTCACTTAACCTTTTCTTTGAAAAGAATCGATTTGTATTTAACTTATTCAATTTCTAAGTATACTTTTTATGTTTAAAGCAAGTTTATTATTGGATAATAAAAATTTTTGACAAATATACACGTTTTTTTTATTGAAACTAATTATTTGATTAATCTGATAATCTCTGATCCATTTATAATGAACACATTTTCGGAGATTTGGGATGATGCGATTATGAAAGGAGGTAAGTTTTTATTTAACAATTAATATTATCATTGCAAAATAAAACATTTTCCACACCTTTCGAGTGTTATTGTTTTTAAAACTGATAAATATTTTTTCTGCAGCCGACCCGAAAATATAGAACTTTCGGTATGATTTATTAAATCGAAAATAAAACTTTACACAAATCGTACCGAAAGTATCTTTTTTCGGAATGTTTTGTTTTACTTTCGGGACCATTTTTTTACTTTCGGAATAATTTTCAATATCTATGTAGGCGGCCTTAGCAATGACATTTACGGAATTTTTATTATGACATCGCTTGTCAAAATAAATTTGTTGATAGTTCAACTGTATTTTCAATTTTCCGATCCAGAAATGGAAATCGACAACGAAACTGACGAGGAAATAATTATTCCACATGAAATCAGTGAAGCTGCTAACTGTTATAATTGTACAATTAATGTACATAAGTAATATTTAAAGTACCTATCTATCCCTATTATTATTTTTATATTTCATCTACTAACGGCTGCAGAAAAAATATTGTACGTAACGCTAGCCGAATGTGATTTTACGGGACTCGCAGGCTTCCAGGACACTGCCCATCCCGTAAAATATCAATTTCGGGACTTGTTACGTAAATAGCTATATTTCCAATTACTGACACACCCTGTATCCTCTTTATAGATACCACTGAATAGCATTTTTTTAAATATTTGGGGTAGCTTAGGCGTAGAGAGTTTATTAGTTGTGTTCTAGGTATTTTATTTATCTTTTCACCTTTCACATCGACCAAAGTTGAGAAATTTTTTCATAAGATATAGCTGATTGTAAGTATTCAAATTGACATGTAACCTATATTTTCCGCATTCTCTCTGGGAAAAACTTTTTATATTCGGTTTTGTTGTGAAACCGTCAAAATCTAAAATTTCTTATCTCATTAGTCTTAGGATGTAAACAAGTTTACAATTTCATTGAAATAATATAAAATTATCTTTTAAATTAAATTGATTAAAACACGTGACTCCGAAAAAAAAGTTCCAACATCATATATTTCATATAACAGAATTACAATATTTCTTGTTTTCGAACAATATATTTCGTACAACACGCACGCATTCATTTTGTGTTAAATATAGCACACATGTTTTGATTTTCTTAATAATTATTTTTATGTAAAATATTCATGATATGTTGATGCTCTCTATAATATTGACACAAACAGTTCCGTCAATTAATCTGTAACGACTATGTATATAAAACTAATCAGTGACAAAGAACTCTTTATTATCTATAACGCTGAAAATTGGTAAGCAAGTTACGGTCAATATAAGATTATAAACATACGACACAAAAACGATTCGCCACTATTATTTCATTTAGCATTCTCCATTTATTTACAATTTACAGGAATATTCCCACAGAGTAATTTGATTTGTAAAGTTATTTTATCACATATTGCATATACCGGGTGTCCCACGCTATTGTATACAGACAATATCTCGATTATTTGTCAAGATAATTAATAAATAAAAAAACTACATTGAATGGCATTAAAGTACCCTCCTAATGGCTTATAAAAAAATCCTACTTTACTTAAGTTATTGAAGTTAATGAGATAATAGATGAAGTTAAGAAACCAAATAAATTTAATAAGTTAATAAATCAAGTTAAGGAATGTAATTGAAGTTAATCAAGAAAGGTAAGTGGGCGCCACCCTGAATAATATTATTCGACTTGTTTTTCACCTCACAACACTATATCAACAAACCTGGAAATGCTGGAAGGGAAGGAATATGAACAACGTTGTTAAATTTACAAGTTGTATAATGATTTTAAAACTAATATCACCGTGAATGTTTGTTGTTTTATGTTGTTTACGTTATTGGTTGTTTAACGTTGTTTTACTTTCCTTAGTTTCTTCGGACAGGTCCTAGGTGTCTGATTCTAATCCATGGGAATTTAGTTCATGGAAACTACCTCATAGAAACTACTTCATCGAAAGCTCTTCGTTCGGAATGTCATGTACAAATTGGCAGGTACAAAGTGCATTCACATTGAATGCACTTTAGAAAAAAAAAAGTTTGAGGTAAACCTCTCACAAGAAATTAAAAGTGTTGACCTTATCGTTTCATGGTTCACAGGAAAAATAAAGCTTATTCTTACTACTCGCTATTAAATTGAACCATGCGATGAGCAATGGACATACGTTGCGTATCCCTTTCCTGTTCACATGCTCCGCTTTGAAAAAGAATTTACATATTGGTAGTGTGTTCTTAATTTCTCTCTCTATGGAAGAGAAGAATTGAAATATTTGACCAATATCAGTGTATACTGATCCTCACCAACGGAGATTATCCGTCGCACATTAAATGTAAATATTTGCCTTTCAGCGGTGATCGATGCTACAGGTTCTCGACGTGAATCATATGTTGGTAAGGAAAAAGGACTGGCTACTCGCCGTCCGGTAGATATTTAAATATTCCAATGATAGTGGCCAAATATAACGTTACACTACCCCTCACTTTTTAGTTTATTAACTATCTTGTCAAATAAGCAAGATATTGCCTATATACGGTAACTTGGGACACCCGGTATTTGCTAATAATTGCAATGATTACTGTTTTTACAGGTCCTTTCATATTCAACGTTATTGAAAATATCAATTTATAGTTGCATTTTCTGTTCACACAATCCAGCTGTACTGTGGAGAGTTTGCGCCACTTACAGTTGTACCTACTGATAAACCTATACTGTATTTTGGAGAGCTTGAGCCAGGTCCACTGCCTTGTTAATAGTTATTTTTAACAATTCGATTCATTGATTATCACTTATCGTAAGTACCTACACAAAATTAGCAATTTAAAGTTGAATTCTAATCTAATCTTTGCAAATCAATCATTCTCCTCAAGTTTTTTGCCCCTACATAAGAATACACTTATAACTTTACTATTAAATTGAAAATAAATATGCTGGATTTAACAAAGACTACTAAGAAAAAAAAACTCAACCTCAAAACCATAAAACTTGATGGGAACGAGATTGAATGGAGACAAGAAGTCAAGTACATATCTAGGTTTGACTCTAGACAGTAAACTTCTGTGGAACAAACACGAAGAGGAGATACCATACAAGGAAAAAATAGCTCTAGTGATGTGCAGGAATCTGGCAGGAAGAAACTGGGGCTGTAACCCAAAAATACTAAGCTGGATGTACACTGCCATAGTGAGACCAATCATTACTTATGGAGCCATTTCGTAGTAGTAGAGCTAGCCTATTGACGACGAGAGAAAACCTCTCCTAGCCTGTATATGCATTATAGTAGCAATGAGAACATGCCCTACAGCAGCCATGGAAGTGATTCTAAACCTCATCCCTCTACATATGGTGGTGGAAAGTGTTGCAGAAAGAACAAGATACAGACTAATAAGTAGAGAGGGAATCATTAAAAAACCACCTCCTCACTTCTTAGAAATCAGACATCCTGGGACATGCCACAAGACGGTATGATGAAAAAGTATAACTTTTCAAAGAAATTCGTTACGGAATCAAGCAAAAAGAAGGAATGGGATCCAAATACCATTACCAGACTTGGAAAGAATGCCATTCAATGGTACAAAGACGGCTCAAAAGCAATAGAAGGAACTGGGATAGGAGTGTTCGGGCCAGGAACCAAACACTCTGAAAGCTTAAGTATCTTTCAAGCAGGAATCCACGCCATAAGAAAGTGCGTGCAATTCATTATTGATAAAGGATACAGAAGACAAAGGATTATCATAATGTCGGATAGTCAAGCAGCCATTAAAGCACTGAGCTCTTGTGTAATCAGTTCCAAAATGGTGTGGGAATGCCTAGACAAACTCAATGAACTATGCGAGAACAATATAGTCACCTTACTATGGATTCCAGGACACACTGTAATAGAAGGAAATGAAACAGCAGATGAACTAGCAAAGAATGAGAATGAAATACCTTTATGGGAGCCTGAACCCTTTTGCGGAATCCGCTCCAATGTAATATTGGAAGAAATAGGTAAACCTGAGAAAAATAGATCTAGTAGGGCTTATACAATCAAACTAAAACTCTCTCCTCAGAAACTAAGTAGAAGTAAGAGGGCACAATAGATCTTTTAGGTCTCAGTGAATGTCACCCCAAAATACATACATACATACATACATACATACATAAGAAGTCAAACTAACATTTTTGCAGCCTCTACAACTCGTAATAACTTACTGGGAGAGTCAACAATCATCAACACTCACCAAAAATTGCCAATATATTTGGAATAACAATAGATATCATTTCGCGGCATTGACAGGTCAATAAGTCATCCCATTTGCCATTTTGTAAGCTATTTAGAGTTAATAAAAAGTACTCACCTTGAAAAATTTGTAGTTGAAAAGGAACGTCTCCGATTTGCAGTCCACCGAAACTTGCATTGGAGCCGAAGTTACGTTACACATCGCCCCCAGCCACATTAGAATAGAGCAGCAAAGAAAAGTCGCAATTAAGCTGAGAATAACGCCCAAATCACTAATCCTACTATCCAAAGTGATATCAAACGCCTGTTCGAATATGATAGATCCAGATCTCCAGTTCATTATCCCGGCGATATAGAAAATCTTAAAATAGACTTTATGGAGCAACCAATTCACGCATTTGGTCAAAACACTTTTCGATGGTTTTTCCACAAGTAAATTGTGGAAAAACTTTTGACTCATCGCGAAAACGAAATGTATAAATATCGATAGCGCGAAGCTCTCGTAAACGGGAAAATATTCCCCGTAAATGTCTAGGAGAGTCCATGTGCCCGTCCAGCAGGCAACGATGAAGAAACATAATACCGTACTGGTTAAAAAGATGTCTATGTATGTTAAGATCCTCCATTTTAGTTGTTTTTCGTCGTGAGTCGAAGATACTGAATTATCAAGAAGGGGGTCTTGAGTTTCTGAGGCTTCTTCATCACGACTTAGTGCCATTTTCATGCGAGTTTCATTGTATGTTCGTTACCTGCAAAATAAATAATTCTAAATAAAACAAAAACATTAATTGAAGTATTTTTGGACACCTACTCCAGCACCATAACCCTTAAATATCAGGCAAGCTGGTCACAGGTCTATTTTTTTGGCTTTGTATCAGAATAGCGTCAGTCAAAATAGCGCTGCACAAAATAACGTCGCACAAAAATAACGCAGAGCAAAAACAGCGGTGGACAAAATAGCCATATTTTAATAGTTAATTTTCTTTTTTTTTTGCCGAGATGGGAAACTCATGTGTACCCAGACACAACTGACACTGTTAAACGCTTGAGCGCGTTCCCCACGTCGAAGAACACAAGCAGGGCCAATTTCTTACACATACAGCTACCCTGCCTAGCTCTTTGCACCAAAGTCCACCACCCTGCCAGCGCTGAGATGCATGATTTCCCTTCTACAAACCAATGGTGATTTTCCCTAAAATCCCCATTCCTACCAACTTCCTCCTCAATCCTAACCTTTATTATCCCCTCCATCAATTTAACCAATCCATACAGCAGGCTGATGGGCCTGTAGTACCCCGCTCGCTTCCCATCGCCAACCCGTCTCCTTCACCAGGATCACCCTGACCACCTTTCACCTTTCCGGGAGCTCCTCCTCCCTCAGTATCCTGTTAAACAGTTCCAAAAAGTACTCCCCATTGTCATCCAACAGCACCATATCACCTCTCATGCCATCTAACCCTGGGGCTTTCCTTACCTTAACATTTCTCCCCCACTCCTCTACTTCCCACTTCTCTACCGACCTTATCCCTCTTATTTTCCCTATCTCCCTAGTATTCTGGGCTTCCCGAATCCTGCCCTCCACACCTCCTTCTACCCCTGTGAACAATTTCTCTATAATCTCTTTCTCCCAATCTTCCTCTAGCACCACGTCCCTATTTCCACCCATTCTTTTCACCGCTATCTCATTCGCCTTTCCCCATGGGTTGTTTTCCAACTTCCCCAGTAACTCTTCCCACTTTTTATAGTTAATTTTCTAAGGATATTTCAACAGGCGTTATTTAGCCGCAATGCTATTTTGCCCGACGCTGTTTTTGTTCTTCGCTATTTTTGTGCGGAGTTATTTTGTCTAGCGCTATTTTGTCTTGCAATGTTTTTGTCCAGAGCTATTTTGACTGACGCTGTTCTGCTACAGTACCCTATTTTTTTGGTTAGATTATAACGGTAAATGTTATACAGACTGATTGACTGAAAAAAGGTCATTTATCTGCGTAAAAATGAAACAAAACAAAAATCACCTAATTAGGTTAGATTTGTTCACTATCCACTGCGACTCGCAAGTCTATTACGATTCAGATCTATTCATTATATTACCAAACATATTTAGCTTATTGAGAAACACATTTTGATAATAATATACTATAATTATTTGTCTAACCTGATATATAATCTTCAATCCATTTTAGTTGGCCTAGTCACTTAAAAGTATTCATTGTGAACTTCTTAACACGACAGTCAGATAATTGTGATTATTTTTAAATCAATGGAATATTTCTTGAACGAAATGCAACATTTCCTGTATCTTATGTGTATTGAAGATACACTTCAAATATGTTTAACAATGATTAGAAAACAAATAGAAGCAGTTAACTACCTATCAACCGTTCTTCGAATAAGACTATCAATAGATTTAATGGTCTGTGAAGTAAATTTTCACAAAATTGAAGTTTAATTACCATTTAAATGTTGGTAAATGAGACGTAACTGTTGGAAATAATTGTTTTTATGTTAATTGTGACAAATTTTAGTTAAATTATTGAGAACATCATATACAGATCGCGGAAAGTCTATTCGAGCCAGCGATTTAAACAAGTACGACAAGGAAAATATGAGCAAAACTGGAAGAGAGAAAAGAATTGTTCGCAGTCAGCGCTGGGCGTGTTTTCAGTTCCAGCTACTAATCTGATATGAAATCAGCGTTGCCAGTGTAAAATGTTTGGAACTTTCTAAGGAATTATTATTTTATTTTGCATTTTTGGGTGAAATTCGAGATTGGGAATATTATTGACTTTTCAAAAGTAAGTGAGATCAACACAGATAAGAATAAAATAAATAAATGGACAACTTACAATCAGCAATAAATAAAATCTATACACTGCTTTCGATTTAACAATTATTGGTATTTAACATTGTTGCCGACAAAAATTGGGAATAACTTTTACAGATAAATACATTTGGCAACAGCTGACTGCGCACAATTATTCTTCTCTCTTTTTCAAGTGTTTTTCCCATATTTTCCTTGTCGCACTTGTGTAAATCTCATGGCTCGAATAGACTTTTCGCAACCTGTATAAGCCAAACGGTCAATTATTTTGACAAAAAAAAGGTACTAGTAGAACTATTAATTATGGCAACAACTACTTCCCTGGCTTTGTGCCACGAAAGACATTGAATTATACTTCAAAGTTAAGCGGGGTTGATATATCTGCAAGATAAAAGTGGGGTTTTTTCTTGAGTGTTAAAATGGAAATATAAACTTGAATATTCAGAATATAGTGCTATATACAGTGTGGAAACCACTTATGGAATGGAATTCTTTATGTCATTATTTTAGAAAATTATAAAAAAATGCCGAGACACATCAACTTTTGAATTGAGTTGTGCGTTATGTAAACATAAATTTAAATGTACGCAAGTATGCCATAGTCGGTGTTGTTTTTTTTATAAAACACCCTGTATATTTGCATATTTTTGAAATCCTCTTAATGAACCGATTCCAACAAACTAAATAATGTATGGTCAATTATGAATTAAACAGGGTGAAATTTTTATTTTTACAGTTATTAAACAGATACGTATATAAAATACCCGGTGTATTTGATTTTAATACATTGAAATAAATGCTCAAAATGTTCTCCACATAGTTGTTGGCAATAGCACAGTCTCCTATAGAACTCCTTAACTTTGTTTAAAGTTTGAGGTGGAATATTCCGTATTTCTGTAGTTATCCTGTCTTTGAGGTCTACAATGCTAGTTGGTTGTGTTGCATATACTTTGTTCTTGAGATAACCCCACAGAAAAAAATCTAACGGCGTAAGGTCTGACGATCTAGCTGGCCACTTAATAGTACCTCTTCGTCCAATCGATTTATTGGGGAAGATTTCATCTAAATAAGTTCTTACCATTAAAGCATAATGGGGTGTTGCCCCGTTTTGCTGGAACCAAACATTTTCATTCGGTAAGCTAGGATCTATTGCGTTGGGATATAAGTTTGCCAACGCAGGAATAACTTCATTTCTAAGCATATTTAAATATTTTTCAGCTGTCAAATTTTCATCTATAAATATAGGACCAATAATATGGTCGCCTATGAGACCGGCCCAAACGTTCACCTTTTGAGGGTACTGAGTATGTGTCTCACGCATCCAATTAGGATTCTCTGCTGACCAATATCTACAGTTCTGTGGATTTACCTCTCCATTCAAAGTGAATGTTGATTCGTCAGAAAAAATAATGGTACCAAGAGCTATCTCATTTCTGTTCAGCTTATTCATCAATCTTTCGCAGAAATCCATTCTACGATCTGGATCGTCTTCTGTTAACTCCTGAACAAATGTTAATTTGTAGGGATGAAGTTCTTCTTTATGAAGACATGTTAGAACAGTTGTATGACCAACATTATTTTCACGGGCAATTTGACGTGTACCTACTTGAAGTTGGATTCTCTTCGACACTTCCACTTTCACATCATCTTCAACGAAGTGTGGTTTTCTTTTCAATGGTATGACATGTCGAAGTTCTCTGAATTGTGCATGAATTTTAGACACAGTACTTTGTGAAATATTAGGCAATTCGGGATACCTGTGATTAAATAATAAGTTTGCCACTCCAACTTGACTTCTGCAGTTATCCCCGTACCTACCCGATCATCATTAAAATCTCAATTCGGTAACTCTCAGTTAAATATTTCATTGTTATGTCGACAAGGAAAGAGTGTTTGACAAAGATTTTACTTTTTCAGTATAAACTGTCAACACATCAACAACTGACAGAATAGAAGACAATCCACATTATTTATCGATTTAAAAAAATCCATATTATTTACCGATTTTGTCTAATTATTGGCGTTTTTAGGCAATTTTCAGGTATTTATGATAAAATTCATGGGCGTAGCAGGTTTTGTTTAATATACAAATACGTCTAATAATTAGTTAGTTCAGATTTTTGATAAATCCATATTTAGCTTATTTAAAAAAGTACCTATATTTCAAGTGTAATAAATTATAAATTTAAAAATTTCACCCTCTATAATTCATAATTGACTATACATTATTCAGTTTGTTGGAATCGGTTCATTAAGAGGATTTTAAAAACATGCAAATATACAGGGTGTTTCATTAAAAAAAATCACCGACTATGGCATACTTGCGTGAATCACCCTGTACAGTTAAATTTATGTTTACATAACGCACAACTCAATTAAAAAGTTGATGTGTCTCGGCATTTTTTATAATTTTCTAAAATATTGACATAAAGAATTTCATTCTATAAGTGGTTTCCACGCTGTATATTGGTCAAACTATTAAAAATTTTGAAATTAAACACAATGAACACTTACAGATTAAAATAACTAGATAAATCACATTACGCAAAACATCTACTTGAGACCTAACACTGAACTAGAAATAGTACATAACTATTTGTGATAAGAAACGACCAGGTTTCTTTTAAAAATTATAAATTAAAAGTCGTCAATGAACAGATAAATCTAGGGAACTCCCCACTATTGAATTGTTTATTGTAATATAAAGATCGGCACATATAGTTTTCTTGGTTTCTTTTTCTTGTTGCACAGTTATGCTGATTTTAAATGAAAAAAATATTACATACGACTAATAATACCAAAGCTTTAATTTGTAATATCATATCTTCTTTTTTCTATTTATAAATAAATACTGTATATTATGCTGATTAATTAGGACACAAACAGACAGCAAAAAAAGGAGTGTATTCTTTTTAGATTTCCAAGCTTTTGAAGATATTTATTTACATCTTTAGGGAAGTACAAAAGTGAGAAAAAGACATAGCACGCTACAAGCGTTCTCTGAAGATGTAACTAAATATTTACTAAAGTTTGGAAATCTGAAAAGAATACACTTAATCTTTTTTTTATGCTTACCTTAATATTTGTCACTATTTGGTCGAGTCAAAATATTAAACACTAAATGTATCTAACTTCTGCTATTTTGAATATCAAAATAATTATCAATTTAGAGTTTTTATATATTTTTTATTAAGTGGAATTAATTATAAATATGAATCTATTACACAAAGTAAATGTCCAAACAGTAAATTCAACATAAATAACTAAGTGAATAAAATTTCATAAAATAAATATCTTCATTAAAACTTGAATTAAATTGTTTATTTATTTTTTGGTAATAATTTAAGAAAGCTATCTCTTAAGTTAATGATATTTGTCCAGTTGAACGTGTTTCAGATTAAATTATAATAAAAGTTTAAAAAACTCTCCTCTTACCTCAAAAAATAATAAAAATATCGGAAGTCACCAACACACATTTCACATACACTGCCGATTGATAACATATAAAATAATAAATGAACTAAAATCTCTTATATACGTATTTTTTCGATACATTATCTCATATTTTGATGGAAATTGGCTATAATCTTTAAATATTTTTGCATAAACAAGAATGGCTGAAGATTTAGATTTTCAGTCATATTTTCTTAATTATTATCTATAAAATCAGTGATCTAATTATAGAATCTTTCCTATTATATTACACTGATCTTCTTATCTTTGCCTTTGTAACAAACAAACAAAAATTAGAAAAGATAAGAAATCGATTATTCGAAATATTCGTTTCGTTCAAGGTTTGATAGAACTACAAAAGACCTGGTTATACAACGAAGTGTCAAATTTTTTTTTCTTTTTTTACCGCGTACCTTTCCAAAAAAACTCTTATCGATTATAAAATTCGTTTGAACTGATCTATGAGTTAAGCAGTACATCTCAAAAAATTTTCCCAAAATTGATTGAATTTCCTTACAATGGATCTAATAATAGAAAATAACCCAAAACCCAAATAATTTTAGGAAAAGTCATTATATCGTGGTCCAAATACCCAATGAATCAGAGCTCTATAACTAATACCAACGAACATTAACAAGACAAGAAGGGTCACTCTCCGTCGGAACTTTCATGTCCAGCTTACACAAGCGCGCCGACGATTTCGACAAATTCCTGGAGCCGTGCACGTGCTCGTGCTTATACGAGGTTGATGAAAACCGCTGGCGATTAAAACGAATAAACGTTCACCAGGGTGATTTAAAAACATCTAGCAATAATTGTTATTGTAACCTATTCCGCTTAGTGGGAATTAAAATAAAAAAGGGAATATTGTCAGGATATTTAATTGGTGAATCTAAACATAATTATAAAAAGAACTGGTAGCAAAAATGAAGGGAAAAAGGAAAGTTACATCAAAAAGTAATAATGTAGTAGGCTACAAATGAGACTAGTAGGTATGAAAATTAACATACATACATACATACATACATACATACATACAGGTTATTACAGGTTGTTTCGAATCCGAGGCCATCAAAGAATACCAACTTACACAACAGTAAAATACGGGTACACACTGGGAAAAATAATTATCGCGATTCGAAAATTGTGAGAATCGATACACGATAAACCATCCAAAACCAAAGGCTTTTAACCAAATGAGTTGAAATCTATGAATTTTGAAAGTCTTTCATATTGAATAGCCCGTTAACAACTCAATTAAAAAAATTGTATTTAAGTAAATGTTGTAAAATAAAATATACCTACCTGCCGGTTTTCAAAGATGTTTTAAGATATTTAATTTTGTTAGGGTTCATTGATTGTTTCGAAGAATATCTATTTTTCATATTTTGTTTCGCAAATTTAATTGTAAAATAAATCCGCAGCCTTATAGGTTTGAAAACTATTTATGAGGAAACTCTTTACAAGGATGTGCAAATAGTAAATTTTCATATAATTTTCTAAGGATCGCTCCAACGTTCTCGTGACAACTAATTTTATTGAAATTTCCAACAAAGATTATTTCTAATTGTTTAACATATTCTACAATATTACTAGGAGGTACATTCAAACCTCCATAGTATTTTGAAGTCGAATATGCTTTATGCTCTAAAAATACAGCCGCTTCTTTTGGTAATGTCTTCTCATCATTATACTTCGTGCAAGCACTACAAGAGTGTTGCAGCAAACATTTCCTTTAGATAGCCAGAAATGTAAACTATAGCATTGCCATCCGTACTTGAAAAATATCTATAGTCGCATGTGAAAACTGTTAAAGAGGTACATCAATAGGTACATCAATATTTTTCTATTCTTCTAGCATATCATTAGTTACATTGAGCAAAACTGTATTGATATCTTTAATACAATTGGCAACTTCAACCTCATTAAAATATTTTAGAAAAAATAATTTCTTGAATTCCCTACAAAAGTGAATTGGGGTAGGATTTCTCGAGTTTCCGCAACAATTTCTTACCAGACCAAAAAATTTTCAATGCAATCCTGATTAAGGTTCCTTGTTAGAAGAAATGAATAATTCCCGCATTTTAAGGTTTCCCATAAAGACAGAGCAGAGGTAATAGTAATTTGTCAGCCATTTATAAAGTGCATAGTATTGTTACCTTACCATCATTCTGTTTGCAGACCCAAACACAAAACACTAAGTACGTAAATGTTTATTTTATTTCTAAAGGAAAATTCGCTCACTCAAAAAGACAACTGGTATATTTCTTTACATATCCTTACGACGGACAACCTGTTTATGCATATCGCGCGTAGGAGACTTACGGTGCTCTATACACAGTAGCATCCGATATTCGAGCGAGATAGGCATAACAAGGGGAGGAGCTTAGCGCGATCCTTCTTGTCTTGTTAATGTTCGTTGCTAACACTCTTCCATATTCCTATCCTTATTCCCTGTTTCGTTCTTGATAAAGTGAATTCAATAAGAAATCTTGACTACAATTTGTACCATGGATCTAGCCTATTTAAAGTAATTTCTATCAATGCTGATGCTCATATGAAAAACTATTTCAAATACGAGTAGTTATTCGTCTGACCAAATTCTGGTTAGTAATAAAAGTTTCTCTGAAGTGGGAGGCTCTGTCACTACACCTTAATATTCTACCCCTCCTATTCCTAACTTATCAAGCTATCCAATCCCTTTAAATTATAACTATAATGTCAAGGTAATCTGATCTATTATTTGAGGTGGACCAACCAGTCCACCTACATTTTTCGTTTAATAATCTTTGCTAGTTTAGTTATTTTTCCACTATATCATATACTTATTCGTCACTGTCTACTTCTTCATTTGCATTCGCCTCTTCCTTTATAACATCTATCCATCATTCTCTTGATCTTTCTATTATATCTAGGCCACATTCGGAATCAGTTTATCATCTTTCTACTTATTTGCCTTTATTCAACTTACGCTATTCTCTCCTTTAAGCACTTGATTGATTGATTAGTTCGGCACCACCAGTCAGATACTCCCAGTACTCGGCCATTCAGTCTTTATACTTTTTGTGCTCTTGGGTTTAAAGGGGCGAAAAATTTGGTTCCAACCGGAATCTGTATCATTGAAAAGATTTTCGTTCCTGCTGAAACGGAATGTATAAAACGTTCATCCACCTTGCAATTTTATCGGTTTGGTGCCATTTCATTTGCATGCAAGGCGCAAAATAAAAAAGCTAAGAAACAGTGAAAGTAGACTGGAACTCTGTAGCAAAGATTGAATCTTTCTTGTTTCCCACAACCCGTAATACATAAGATCCATGCTTGTGGTGACTAATGTTTTGTCATTTGTGATTTAGTAATCGACAGTGATTCACTTACTGTTTTTCTCTGAGTTTTTCTCATATTCCCTATCTGCATTTTAAATAAAAATAAATTTCATATAATGTGTTTCAATAAACTATTTTTTGAGGTTATTAAACACTTTATTTTTCTACTATTGGTTTGATTGGCAGCTTTGTTGCAATGAAAAGGGAAGAGAGAATAAGGCATGTCCACGTGACGTCACAAATTGCCTGGTGGTAAAACAATAAACAAAGCGTTCAGAACACGTGGTACTTAATAGTGAGGTTATATGCTGATTTATAATGATAGATCGTGTTTGAGTTTAGTTGGTTTTGCTTCAGTGTACTTTTAAAGTTATTTTGATTGTTGAGCTGGCATATTTAATAATATATAATATAGGTTAATAGTTGTTTACTATTTGATAATTTTCCATCGCGTCTATTGTTTATTGTTTTACCACCATGGTATTGTCATTATTGTCAACTGTCCTATGCCTATAGGGCATGTCCACGATAGTTGACAATTGACAATACCCCGGTGGTAAAACAATGAACAATAGACACGATGAAAAATTATCAAACAACAAACAACTATTAACCCTGTATTATATATTATTAAATATGCAAGCTCAACAATTGAAATAACTTTAAAAGTACACTGAAGCAAAACCAACTAAACTCAAACACGATCTATTATTATAAATCAGCATAACCTCACTATTAAGTACCACGTGTTCTGAACGCTTTGTTTATTGTTTCACCACCAGGCTGTGGTCGAAATAGTTTGTGACGTCACGTAGACATATTGATGTTAAACAGCATGCAAGATTCATCATTTGCAATATACGGACCTTGAAAGAAATCTAACCATACTTTTACTCTAGTGAGTTTGCTTAGTAATTTCTCATGTGTCATTTTTAGTCTTTGTTTACTGTAAATTAAAATTATCTGTCAGCGATATACGGACCATATATTCTTGGTAACACAAAAGAAGCTAGAAATGGCACCGATTCGATAAAATTGCAATTGCAGAAATTGATCAGCTGGATCTCAACTGCACGAGCTTTCAATCCTGCGCTTTGCACTGAAAAGCACCAAGTGAAGCGGCCTTTAGGGCAGTTTTATTGCGTATTTACTTTGAGCATTATTGAAATCTGATAAAAGATAAAGGATTTAAAATACCAAAGCTTTGAACTGATAAAGGTTATGGAGTATACCAGTAATAACAAATCAATCCATCATAATCATTACCTACTTCAAGTCTCAAATACAATGGATTAAAAACTTTTGTTAAAAGGGATTAGATTTAACATTATTATTTATTTTTTTACCTAAAAATCTAAAATAATTACTTTTATCTATGACAAACACTTTTTATTCAAGAATGCGATTGATTACTATTAAATATATACGTGATGTATATATGTCTGGAAGATTTGTTGGTTACAGTATTGTCATGCCACTATTATATTTTAATCCGTTATAATGAATGATAGTGTCATATTTTAATATTATGAGCTTATTAACTACATGTTCTATATTTTATTTCAATACAAGGTATTTAAAAATAATTTCAATAATAAAATTGGACGCGTCTGGGTAATGAAGCAGTGCCAACCTGGCTCCAAGGCAGAAGTAGCTGTAGGAACCGGAATTGTAGGGCTAAAACACAACGTCACAACGTCACAACTTTCTAAGCGGAAAAGTGACTACTGTGCTGAGCAAATAAAACATGCCGTTCAGTTGCTATCTTCACAAACAGTCAAGCTGCACTGAATACCCAATTCTAAGATAAGTATGGGTTCTTTGAACCCACTTTTGAGACTATTGCAAGGCAACCTGAGTACCAGGAGCTGTATGCTTGACTGAGGGAGTGAAGATTCCTGGAAGAACAAATATTTTGTCTTTGTCACTGAGCCAGGCAAAATAAAGACAAAATATGTGTTCTCTCGGAAAGCTCTACTCCCACGGTCAAGAATACAGCTCCAGGGCCCGAGGATCGTAAGGGCAACGAATTGGCGGAAGAAATGGTCAGACAAGGCTCATAAATGCCATTTATTGGACCGGAACCCTTCTGCGGCGTCGCAAAGTCAACAATAAATATGGCCACAAGGAAGTCAGTGGCACAGAAATATCTAGAATGGACAGAGAGAGGCGAAGCAACTTATTAGAGGACATTCGCCGTTATAATTGGCAAAGTTCTAGCTATTATAATTACTTCAATCTAGGTATTGTACAATAGGGTACAAGCATACATTTTGCTATTGGTGGGAATTGACGCTTAATCAGGTCTCCTAACACCTTGCATGCCTATTTTTTCAAAAAAATATAAACTTTACTTTTAAAACGACTTTAAAAATCATAAAATTTGAAAGTCCGCCAAAGCGCGCTTTACGTCATAAAGATGGCTGCCCCATGGTGTGACGTCATTTGTTTACGTTCAGTTTAATGTTTTTACTAATCAGTCCTACATTTATATGTAGTAATTAACAGCCTTCAATCAAATATATTAGTTATCAAATTAAAATCTAACGCAAAAAACAAAATCACAAATGAGTAACCAAATATGAAATAGGTACAATATCCATATATGGAATATAAGCATAAATCAACATAACAATAACAAAAATGGACATTAATATCTTTGAGATCAATTAAATAAATATAATATATTGTGATAAATGAAAGAATTTACATAATCACTTGCAAAGCTCACAGATCCAAGTATCAAGCTCTGGACCAGCACAATCATAATGTGCCCAGAGCCCACACATCAAGCATTTAATTTAATATTCCATAATTAGACACCGACGACTGTCCATATTTGGATTATTATACTAGTTCAAACTCTTTTAAATATTTTTTAAAGTCACAATATCAGCTAATGACAAAAGATCACAAAATGGTGAAATAAACATAATACCGATATACTAAATAGTATAACACTTACGTAAACAAACATAACAGCTGATAATACTCGTTTATTACTTACCTTTAAAATTTTTTGCACAACAAAACACGCCTGCCACACGTGAAGCATTCGCACAACGGACTCGATGGTGTGGGTGTGATAGTTAGTAGACCAAATGAAACAGAAGATGGTCGAGTGTTGCGTTTCATACTTATAGTCTTAGAGAAATGAAGGCATTCCATATTAGGATACTACTCCATAATTGGTGACTTTCCTCTAAGTATATACAAAAAGAGACAGGCTATGTCACTTCCTACATAACGCAGCGTTACGTTATTAACTTATAGTGATGGCAATAGATCTTATTTCCAAATGAATTTCAGGCAGACCGTTATTAAAATAGCGCTACATAAATGCCTCACGGTATGCGGTATTGCAATTGGCAATATCTCTCTAATGAAAAAGGGTGTAGGTAAATAACAAACACAATTTAATATCAAATACATATAATTTCTTCACATAAACCAATTTTTAAAATGTCAATAACTTTTATCAGCTAAAAATGTTTCGGACTATGGTAAATACCGCAATTAGTATTTTTTTTGGCCGTGACATCTTGTGTTACGCACTATGTAGTGTTTATATTTAACATGTGTATGTCCTTAACAAGAGAAGTCGTTCAAAATATTTACAATTTTGTGTATTTACTAATCGTATGTAGGATTTTTACTAAGCTACTAAGAAATTGGTGTCATTTATAGAAGACTTAGTTATATCATAATATGTATAATATATTTTATCTTTGAACTTGGATATTTTTACAACAATAATACAAAATTTATCGATAACGTCGGTTAAAAACGGAATTAATTTCCTTATTTCGTGATATCTTTGTTGTAAGAAAGACCATGTTAATAGGAAGTGAGAATTTTTATTTTTATCAAAGCTGAGGCAATTTCTATCTTAAAAGAGAACATATTAAATTAAAAATAAGCTTCATCTTCTTCGCATTACAAAAATTTCCGTTTGATGTCGAAATATTATCACTTTCAATAATCCAATTAACAATTTAAACCATTATATCCATTATTCCTCACTCCCATTTTTTCTATTTATATTATTCGAAATCTTTAAATTTTTTTTATCTTTTTCTCATATTTAACATGCAACTATAATAAGAATGTCTCATATTGTGTCACTTCTTCAGAAATTTATTATATATAGGAATCCATTTAATTATGTTTGTAAAAATTTTAGATAAATACTTCTAAACCAAATAAACGCAAACACATGAAAAAATTCGCTCCACAATTCTACTGCATACTAGTGTCCACAGATAATTTCGTGAGCTTCAGAAGGTCTGCGCTAAGCATAAGTGCAAAAAAAACATTGGCTTGGAATAGTTACTTCAGTGCTACTATTTAGTGTATGTGCTACAGGGAAAGTCGATTATTAGTAAAAGTTGACTCTTCCAAGACAGATTCAACTCTTACTAAACACATCAGTAAGAGTTGATTTGAAATGAATAAACACTCTTTTTCTAGGAAAAGTTAACTATGCTTGCTGTTATTGATTCACTGGGAGATTTTCACTTGCACTTTTTTTAACTATCTCCACCACCTCACCATCAAAAGGCAGTTACCATCAGTGCGATAGAGACATACATTGTGTTGCGCCTGGAGTGAGTGTGCGCTTGTTTTAATTGATATTTTCTTATAATAGTGACAAACTATTCATTTACCACTAAATAATATCTTGTGCGTTTATTGTGTAAATTAATGTTTTAGGTTATGGTAGGTTAATATATTTATTTTAAAATGGAGACAAATATACGTACTAGGTTGGGGTAGGGGTTAAGTAATGGTAGGTTAATTTCTATGTTCACTTAATTAATTATAAATAAATGTACTGTTTTTTCATTTGTATGACCTGTTGACGTGTTCTTTGCACAAAGTCTACTTCTACTACTTACCTCCAGACAGTGGAAGTATACTTTATCTAGATATAGTCAACTCTGACTAGTACATGTTAATTAAATTCGGGTTTTTATGAACTTTTACTTAAAACAACAGTAATAGTGGACTTCACCTAAGGAGAGTCAACTCTTGCTGGAGGATCAACTTTCCATGTAACATAAGCATATCTGTGGGTAAGATCATCTCCACACAAGTATTTTGTCGGTAAGATTGTAACATTTTGTGATTATAAATGAATATTAATAACAGAGAAAGGAGTAGAATAGTCCACATATTCTATATATTCGTTGCTCATCATGGTATTTACGAGCTCCATTATCATGGAGTTATTTATTTTCCTTTATCCGCATTTAGTGACCTCGGAAACCTCTACCTATCTCATATTTTCCAATTTGAATTATGTTTGTGTGTAAGTATGTTGTTTTTTTGATATTTTTTGTCTGTATTATCATCCTCGCATTTTTTTTTATTCAGTAGAGATATTTATTCAAATAACGAATGTATTTGGGGATGTAACAAGAAAACACTTTATTTTGTTTTCCCTATTTATAATTTTTTGTTAGATAAATAGTGCGCGACTTTTATTTTTCTTGTGTGGAAATTGACAATAATCGTTCCAGAAATCCAATTTTCAATACATAAGGCGAAGAAATGACGATACAATCGATGGGATGTTAACCTCAAATGGTAAACACCAGCCGCCAATGCTATAAAAATCTCCACCTGATCAACATTGTTGAAATGAACGCGACCATCGATCCATCTCATTTTTCGAACTCGTAATGAAATACACCACCAATAGAATTGGTTGTTTTTGTAACATAAAACTTTTGGTACCTTACAATTTGTTACTTCTTATCACCTAGCTTCAATACTTAACTTGGTATAATACTTTTTTTTGAACAAGCTCAATAAATAAATCTTTATAAAACACTTGTGCAATTATTATAAAATAAAAAGTAAAAATGGACCTTAAACACTAGCTTTAACATAATATATAATATAATCTGAAATTCTTATCACAAAAATTTTGGTTGGGGGTTGACGTCGTCGATGTTATTTTAGCTGCTAATTTGATTCCGTTTCTCCATCTCCAGAGTGATCTACTGGAACTCCTATTTCGATACACTGAAACAAAAATTTGCTAATATTAAAATTAATTGAAAATCCTCTCTAAAGCATGACAAATCCGGAATATTTTGAAACACGTGTTAGTTAGATCCAGTTTCATATAAGAAAAACCCACTAGAAGTCTGGAAGTTGCAGCCTTAGACTTTGACCGATATTGATGTTCAGATATTGTTATATACAACGAGGTAAAAGAAAAAGGAGAGAAGTTAAGCGTGGTAGTGTCGCCATATTGAGAAGCCACATATTTCTGTCGATGGGCCTAGTGTATCTTTGGTTGCCTAACCAAAATCTTTTATTAATAGTAAATCATTAGTTAATAGAGCATAAGTATTAAACATTAGATGTCGAGATAATAGTATTATACTTTTATAACGCCTTGCAAATTTGAAAATTACTTTTTAAAGAGTAGACCAAGAAGAAACATCTACTTCTTGGGCTGTATGCCCCGACAGATAATGAATTACAATTTTAAGTTGAACATTAGAAGATTCAATATCTTTCTCAAATATGACAATTGTTACAGGATATAGTAGATATAGTCAAATGCAGTCTTATCATGCGGGTCATACGATTCAACAAAGACATACACACCGTTTTTGTTTTCTTTTATTGCGTTTAATAATAACTTCCAAATAAAATCCGTAAGTTGAATGAGGCAGACTTATGCAATTTCGACGGGAGAAAAAAGGAAATGTATTTAGTTTTTAGCGATTCTAAAAAGTCTTTCACCAGCGAAGTTTTTATTTAAATGTCAGTTTTGTGACTTTGACTATTCAAAGGGATGATATGAATAATAAGAAGTAATTTTCCGGTATTTTGCATCCTCAAGCAAACAAAAATGGTACTCAATCTGATAGATTATTTCGAGAATGAATGAAAAAGTGGAAATTCGTCAACCAGTGTGCAGGAAACATCAACCATCGTTATTTTCTCCGGGTATATTTGTAATCTCACATTTTGGTAACCTCTGTGTCTTCTGATTTGATACATATAGTTAGTGACCTTTTGACCCGCACGATGAGAGCGCTTTTGACTACTTATATTAAAAATTTTTACTATTACTTACATCTGATATACTGATCCTAGTAGAATCTAGCGTCTGTTCGGGATACACCCAAGGTTTGTAACTAGGATTTTGTTGCGATGACTTCCACAATTCGTACCCTTCGGCTGCCTTCTTTAGCTGCTTTACGACTTTAGGAGCAAATTTTTGAGTAATTTTGTTAACTAGCCAAGGCGGAAGTTTTCCTCTAGGATCCGTTTGAGATACATATCCTAAGAAACATCCAGTAGAACACTCCCGAATAACGAATCCTGTCAGATGAGAAATCGCCCTATAAAACAATTCACTTGGTTTACAGTAATTTTTGAAATTATTAACACATTCACTACCAGAGGCACATAATGACGTGTGCCACCTATTTATAATCACCGTGTACCGGTCAACGTGAAATTTTTGTTCGTTTTTTAGGTTATGAAATTATTTTTGTTGAAAATACATTAAAAAGGTAAAAAATAAACATGGTTTAGTAAGAATCAATATTATAGAATACAAATATACATATTATTATTATTACATATCGTAATAAAAATTCTCTAAGCTAGTCACTAAATACAATCTTGTAAAACCAAGCCTGACAGGTTCTGCACGGATCCTTAACAAAACAAACTTCTCATACGGCTCACCAATCCAAAATGACCGGATAAATCTATCTGCCATTCTATTAGAACTATACATGAACGCCTCTTCGGCGGTCTCGGCGTTTTTATCGAAATCGACCGAACGCCCCTAAGGCGGTGCTGGCAGTGAATGTGTTAATAATGTTAATAATTATTATAGAGCTTTACTTCAAAAGATATAAACTTACCTAATGTACCCTTTTCTACTTGCATAGTCTTTGTGCGGAACAGAATGATTAAGAATTAATTTCTCGCTGCCCATGTCTAACCACGACCGCTGAAGGACGAAATCCCTATTTTTCACTGGAGGTGGACAAGATACTGAAAACAAACACATGAGAGCGATGAGGTTACCATTTTGGATTTAAAGGGTAAAAAACAAATAGAAAATAATTTTGTTCATTACTAAACTTCAATTGATTTTTCTAAAAATGTGTGCATGTCTAAATGATAAAATTGAAGTATTTGAGTAGAAAAAATAATGTGTGCCACTCGCATTTAATAGCTATTGATATACTCCGCGTATTATTAGTGGTAATACCCCTAGGGTCTTGATAATACCGAGATAATTTTGTCATAGAGAATGCTGAAAGCGTGTTGCTTGATAATATTATCTTTGAGCATCACGCTTGAAGCATTTTCGGTGACAAAATGTTGAGTATTATTTAAAACTACAGTTGTGAAAAGTAGAATTGGTAAATTAATTGAATCATTAGATGCAATACCAAATCTTCGCGACATTTTTAATCCTTTTGTGAGTTTGACGTTTGATCAATTTTTAATAAAAAAAAAAACGAACTGAAAACACCGCATGTAGGGTATTATCGCTGTAATCCCGAGGTGATTGGATGAAATTTGACACATGACTTAAAATTAGGTAATTTGATTGGTTACTATATTCAGTAAAAAATTATCAGTAGTAATACTATAAGTACTTCAAAATAATCAGGTTATACATCGATAACTTGTTGCATAATTACAAAGAGTGTCAGTTTGACAGTTTAAATAATCCGACCGCGAAGCGGGAGGATTATTCTGTCAAACTGACACGGAAATTACTATGGGAATTAAGGAATTGTAAAATTTTCGATTGGTAGAGCTACCCTATGTATAATCACTTGTAAAATTTTTGATTGGTAGAGCTACTCTATGTATAATCAGGTATTATCAGTAGTAATACCCCTAGGGTCTTGATAATACCGAGATAATTTTGTCATATAGAGAATGCTGAAAGAGTGTTGCTTGATAATAGCCCAAGGCCGCAGGCCGAGGGCTATTATCTTTGAGCAACACGTTTGAAGAATTCTCTACGACAAAATTTTGAGTATTTATCAAGACCCGAGGAGTATTCGATGAGATAATTTTTTACTTTGTAGATAACAAAAAATTGATTGTCAATCTGACGCTTAATACTTTTCAATACAAACTTTATTAGTTTTAATCAAAAATTATTCATTTTTATTTAAAACTACAGTTGTGAAAAGTACAATTGGTAAATTAATTGAATCGTTAGATGCAATACCAAATCTTTCCGACATTTTTAATCCAGTTGTCAGTTTGACGTTTAATTAATTTTTAATAAAACATAAACACCAAACTGAAAACACCACATGTAGGGTATTATCGCTGTAATACAGCGGTGATTGGATGAAATTTTACACATGATTTGAAATTAAGTAATTTGATTGGTTACTATATCTAGTAAAAAATTATCGAAATTATACGTGGTAACTTAACTAAGTTGATCGTTCTGATTGGTTGAAAATGATACGAAAAAATAATCATTAATATTCCATTATTATTATTATTCTGTGTGCTTAAGATTTTTGAAAACCGATTAGAGGAAGTCAACTTTACACAAATAATTATACGCTCAATTTGTATTATCACTCTGTATAAATAATCGCCTATATTCGGGTTAAAAGGACTAATAATAATTATTGTTGATAAACATGATTATCCTACTTACATGCGTAATATCCCACATCGTTATTTGGATTCAAATAACCTATTTCTATAGAAGATTGCATATGTTCGTCCCATTCTTTACGATATCCTGGATCATGTAAAACGTCAAATAACGTAGTTGCACTTATATCCTGGAAGACCGTTTGAATTTTGACCATTTTGAAGTTCGAATTTGGGGTTGTTTTGGTCCACACCTAAAGCAAAACAGATCTCTACCAATTTTACTCAGTATATTCAGTGTTTAAGGAGAATAACGATGTAGGTATAGTTCGTTACACGATCTAAGAAAGTGACCTGACCTGAGATGAGATAATGACTTGCAATACAGCCTTAAAAGTATGATCCGCGACAGTCATATTTATTTTGTTGGCGAATAATAAACTCTTTTGGGTCATTCTTTTATTAATTTACTTGGTACTTTTTCTTTTTCGTCAAGCAATTCCGAAAGGTTTTATGATTTTATTACACATCAAGCCTAAGTCAAAAGTCAAGTCAAGTCAGTTTTTTTTATATCGTGAAAAGAACTATACCTAATGCAAATACAGTTAAATTCATAATTTTTATAATTACATAGATACAGGGTTGGGACGGGTTGTAAATGATTATTTATTCCTGTACCTGATATCTGAAGTAAGCATTATTTTTCTAGCCACTTCGCTATAGTGATGATTGGAGTACTACATGGTTTCTATTTTAAACTTTTACCTACTTCCAAAAGACGTGCCTAAATTGCTCTTATTAAATGTTGATAAATGATTTGCTATTGAAGTTAATAAATCTAAGAGGAAGCATGAACTCTAATAACGGTATTTACTTTGGCTGATTAGAATTAAAACCAGAGGCGCCATCTGTTAACCTTGATGAGCCAGACATCGATCCTTAAGTGTTGTAATAAAGTAAACCTCTCAGAGAGGTCGTACACTAAAGTATAATCGATTATTCGTAATCAATGTTCCTTATAAAAGGTAGCGCAAAGGTTCACTACAAATTTATGCCATTATTTTTATTAATAAATATTTAAGGACTACTAGCTTTTTCATAAAGAGATCAATTTATTTTAAATTATTTTCCAAAATACATTGAATAAGTTAACTATTAGTAGGCTATTTGTGTTCATTGCAACTTAAGTCAAACTTACGTTTTGTTAGACTAGCCAAAAATAATTTATATAATTTTTTCTAATTATTGTAAATTCTAATTATTGTATCTAATAAAAGTAAGAAATATAAATATTAGCTTATGGCTTTAAAATTATTACTCTATAGCAACAGTAGTATAAGGAATAAACATTTAAGTTGTATTTTTAAATATTTTCCGTAGTGATAAGATTTAGCTAATAGATAAGAAACATTTTAGAAATGAAAATGATCAATAACATGCACATTTTTTTAAATTAATAATCTGGAGTTTGGTGCAAACTCGAAACTTTAAGATGCAAGTGTGGTTACAAAATGAGCTAGCACTTGTCAGTTCAGTTATGAACAGAGAAAAATAAATGAAAATTATAAAAAAAAACCTCCCTTTTTTGTTCGGATCCTGCAATGTGCTTGACGATTCACGTTTGACGGTACGTTATTAATCATTGAAAATATTAGGCTATGTTTAAGTACAAACTCTCTCTGACAAAAATAATTATTGCTCTGTACTGTACTTGTGCCATGCACATAGCACATAGCCGAACACTGGGATTTTTACGCATGATATTCGGGCGTAAATTGTGCATGGGAAGTTTCACTCCACTACTGTAAAAAGTCGTGCTGGGTGCGCACCAGTGTACATAGTCTAATACGGAGTAAACTTAAAAGTTCAAATTACTAAATATAAAACAGCGTAATATAGTGAAAAACTTTTTATAAAATTCTCGTATACTTGCACCTACACGTGTGGTCTTGATTTTGCAGGTTAAATTTATACCAATGTCACGCTATATCAATTAAAGTGTTGATTCATGGTAAGGACATCAACATGTCACAGAGATAGCTAATACCCACATCAATAAATTAAACAGAATATTAACACAAGCTTGTATAGTGTCATCTAAGTAATGGTATTTCATTATTACAGTAACCATCAAAAAATTTGACGCATTTAAAAGTAAAAAGATTAATCACAATGGCACCTCAATTGTTAAAATCTAACCATTTCATTGTCTTGTGCTTTGGAAATTTATAACTCGTAGGGAGCAATACTTCGGAATAACTAAGATATATTCTTGTATAAAATTTGACGCTCTATTAAAAAGGGCGACTATAATTTTTTGATATTTTCACTCCTTCCAAAGTTATTCAAGGTTAAAGTTAAATTAGTAATAATTGGTACTATTTTTTCAATTTTCCGATGCTACAATCATGTTTATGAAAAAATTGTTTGGGGTATTTCTTGTAGAGCGATTTATTGGCTATAACTTATCTTCATAAAATTTTTTCATATATTTTAGGGGTCCTTAGTTATTCGCATAAATACAGGAAGGAATGTCCTAATTGTAAGAAAAATTTTTCAGTTCAACAATTAAAATTAATAAAAATATAATTAAAAAAGAATTAAAGGTTTAAACTCTTACAGTATTTTATTTTTCATCATGTTCAACAATATTTTCGGTTTATTTGTAAAAAAATAATCTATTTTACAATTTAAATAAAAAGATTTATATAATTTTGTAAAATCTATTTTGATACAAATAAATATTATTATCATAAAAAAATTGATCCACTAAAAATATTTGTGATTAAAACATTTTTACAAAGGATTCAAATATATTTGTCCTCCCAGTATAAGTTACAAGGTGAGTGAAGTTGTTACGAATAATAAAAGTTAAATTTTAAAAATAAAATAAATTGTGTTGAAAAAATCACGTTTTTCTACGCGTTAAAATGATCGAATATCTAATAAGAACTAATCAACAAAGTGTAGGTATCAGTATTAATTAGCTACAAGATTTTAGGTACCTAAAGTCGTTACCCTTTTTTTATACAAAATCCGTAACACGATGTAGACACCAGTAAACCCGCAAGTTCCGTTATGCTACGATAAACAGCATAATCGACTTCTGTACGGTGACAATTCAATAATTCACAGAAATAAAACGAAAAAGTTACCTTAGTTTCGTCAACTTTGTGGTACTCCAGCTTCCAATCAGCGTGATCGTCCACCAGCACCTTCAGCATATCGAAATCGCTATCATCCGCGATTTTCACTATTCCCGGCTCCATTTAACTGCAAACAATATCGGCCATTTTAAGGTTATAATCTCGTTTTAAAAAGTCAACAATTTTCTCATGCTGCGAAGTGGATAATAGAGATCGTATCGATTTTTAACATAGTGTTTTCTATGAGTTAACTTTTCGGGAGTGTAGACGCGCTGGTTGTGTTGTCGTTCGTCGACATTGTAAATATATTTATAAAAAGCTTCTACTCGCGACGTCATTCCAGATTTCGTTCGTAGGTGGTTGTACCGGGACGCTTCCATATATTTTATGCCAAGGTGATACAAAACCACACCGAAGATTCAATAAAGGTAAATAAAAAATATCATGATAGAAAAAACAATGTATAGTTGACAATTATATTTTAATAATTAAAAAAAATGATCCGGTGCTAACAGGCCTAAGCCTAGATCCACTACTGACAAAATAGGCACGTTCTTTCATTCACCGGTTGATCCACCAATCGACCAACTGCATTTTTATATTCATTGGTGGATTGTAGATTGAAGAAATGACTCCACCGTTGTATCGGGTGGGTAAATATGGTGGTTTAAAAAATGACAGCTTAACCTCAAAAAACTAACGATTTTTTGAAGCGGTCAAAGAAATGGACGAATTAATAGAAATACATTTAAAATGTGGTAACAAGGTACATTGACGGCGCTATTAAGGGGAATCTATCGGCAGCGATTTGACAAAATATCGAAGTATTTTTGGCAAAGAATTTTGAGGTAATGGATGTATTGAAAATTAAGAAAAAAATATATCATGTAGATTAATGTTGAACTTAGAGTTCTCATCGAATAAAAACTTTGAAATGCTAACCAAATTTTGTTGAAAAAAATACGAATCATGAGGTAATTACACATATCAAGCAAAGTTTGAGCCCTTGTAAATAATTAAATATGGATTAAATTGAAAAACTAATTGATAATAAGTCTAATTTGAAGCTTTATGAATACTATATAAAAATCTCAGAATCCT
>CAJUYG010000143.1:0-39389 GCA_910591675.1 Galerucella calmariensis
TTTCTGAATGCTATCTCGCCTTTCCTTTACAAGTAGGTACTTTAGCGGTAGACGTTTTGATATATAAAATTAGCATTTTCCAAAAGCGAATTTATGTTATTGATTACAACCTAGTATCGAAAATAAATACATACGATTTGCTTCTAAAAATACGAATAAAAACATAAACATTGTATATAAAATCAGGTGAATTGTCTGTTGTATATTAAAAGTACCGCATCGGCTATTATTAATTATCTTCAACCTAAACGTATAAAAGTAAAATCTGGTCCATTTTATGTTTATTTTCATAGCGTGTCTGTAAAAACAGCACACAGTTTTCCTTGAGAATGTATTAATCTTTATTCCAGAACAAACACGTTTCAATTTATTTAACAGATTTATAAAATAGTGAAACTATAAAAACTATAGGTATTTCGAAAAAAAAATACTAAGTTGAGAAAAGCATTATTTTTATCTTGCCTACACGCTCCCGCATTTATTGCATCGAATTCCTAGATACCGTGTAGAGATTCTACGTCATTCTACTTACATTAATTATTCCAATAATGCTCAGTTTCACCAAAGATAAAAAGTTATTTGAATATTAAATTTATCCATTGAATAGAATTTTACCGACAAAGTCGACTGTTGACCTTAAACTTGACATTTAGTTAATATGAAAAGGCAAGAAACCACGATACACTTCTCACGGTATGTTCTTGCGCATGTAGCCGACAGCATGTGACGTCATGTGGGAATCTCAATCGGTGATGTACAATTCTAAAATATGGGAAATACTCTGTTTTTAATTTTCATGCATATGTATTTCCACTTTAGTAGGTAGGTACAATGATGCTGGGAGTTAACAATGTACAAAACGTGTAGAAATATGTAGGTAATATATATTTTTTTACATTTTAAAAAGATTTGAAACAGAAATATTTATGGCTGGGCAAAATTAAAACACACCATTATATTATAAATATTTTTTATTTCATATTTCTACCATTATATTTTATTTATTATACAAGACTCTTTAACAAAGGTGCCACTGAGATACGCAACGAGCCAAATGCGAGTTTCGTATGGTTAATGCGATTGTATTAATAACTATTACATGAAACTTGCATACACAATTTTTTCTACGAAAAAGAAATTTGATTTGAAAAAAAAATAAAAAAAAAATACACAACCGGGTCTCGAACCTCCCTACGGGACCACATTAATAGTATATTAAGTATCAAGAACGGTAAGGGTTCTTCAGCAATGTTTGGAGGCTGAGCGTAGCGAAGCCTCCAATTTTGCTGGAGACCGGTATTACCCTTAACGTTCGAAATGCTTATACCATTTTTTGCACGATCGTATTGAAATATTCGAATTTCGAATAAAATAATTTAAATTTCTTCGAAATGAATGAAATGTCAAAATTGACATTTATACTTCTCGATCAGTTTAATGTGCATTTTGGTGAAATTGTTTTCATGCTATTTATTACTTTTTATATTGTTCTGTTCGATTCTGTTCATTAAAAAAATATAAATCTTATTTTTTTTGTTCCTTTTGTGTAATGAATGAAGTAATATATTATTTAGGACCACTTAAATGTATGTAGGGCTAAGACGTCGGTAAGGAATTTACTTACCGACGTCTGAACGGTAAGTAAATCACTTACCGACGTGTTAGACTTGGAAACCAGTAAACACAACCTACCGACCTGACAACCGATGCTGTAAATAAACAAAAAAGATCGATCGCGCAAAAACTAATATAAAACGTATATATCTTCTGTAAGTTCCTTGTGGCATTACTTATTCTTTTTTCTCTTATTCTTTTGGGAATCAAACCACAATAATGTTTTTTATTTTTTATTTCGACGTTTCGGTAGCGTTCCAGCTACCGTTGTCAAGATTAACTAGTAATAAAATTAATAAAATTCTTTTATTAATTTTATTCCCAAAAGAATAAGAGAAAAAAAAACGTGTATAGATGTTACTTTTATACAAAATTAGTAATAAATTATTGTAAACAAAAATTAATACTTAAGTTTAAATATGTATTTACCTTGGTCATTAAGTATTTTTGGTCTGGTGCTCCACATTTATTTTGGTCTTTTCTCGACATTCTACAGAAAATATTGGATCTTCCTACTTGGTTATTTAAAAATCTAGATTTCTATTGGTCAATTTTTCAGTTTCATAATGAAAACCAGTGTTATAATGAGTATCATTATGAAACTGAAAATTGGCATTTAATTAATAATTTATAGTATAGGAGTAGAAATGCTTATATTTAGAATCATGTATTGAAATTTGTAAATTTGACATATTCTTGTCCAGTTTTTCAGACTGCTTTGAAAACTGATTTTCCTATTAATTCCAAATAAACTAATCAACTCAAGTAAAATTGAAATTGAAGCTAACAACACCTTGTATTGCATGAAAAGACAATGAATCGAAAGACTGGTGAGAGGTGGGTGTAAATATCTGGTTCCCGCGTGACGTAACTGCGCGGCTCGGACGCAATTGGGAGTAGAAATCAGCATACCGTGAGTGAGTGTATCGTGCAAGAAACTAATCGCGCTGTATCTCAGAAACCATTTATTGTTCATCATAAGAAAAAAAACTTGATTTATTTTATCAAAAAAGTAGATATTACATCAAAAATATCTCCTCCGATAACGCTAAAATGAATAAAAATGTCGATAATCATTGCCAAAAAGTGTGCATTAAAGTTATAAATCGAATTTTTACTTTCTGACTTTAGAGACCTGCAGTTCGTTAATTTTATATGAACTCCTGGAACACCCTGTATATTAAGGAGCCTCCTCGTTCATCCGAATTGTTCCATTGTGGTTGAAAATCCATCTAATGATAAAATCGAAGAAATTCATGCATATCGATAATTATATACATATGTATTATTCTATTTAAGTATTTCTTATTCACAGCTTTGCAAATTAAATTAATCTTAAAAACATTAAAAACGTTTGCAGTAAATAAATTAACTAGAAAATTTAATATTCTCTTAAATGCTCCAAAAATAACCTGACATTCCAGTGACTCAGTGGCTTTTATCTTATTACAGAATTGTATTTTTAACTGTCTTTAACTATAGATTGAATCACCCTAGAATGTGCATAATTTTAAATTCAGTCTGACATTAATGAGTTAGAATTTCCAGTTTTTTTTTTATTTTTGAAATACTTAAAACTACAATGCTGGTAATCATCAACGAATTTTATGAAGACTGATATGCTTTTGTATGAAGGAAAACAGGGAGGTGGTACGAAATTTTTACAGAGGGGATCCATCGTCAGGAAATTTTTTAGTCTGTGAGAATAGTTGTGAAGAAGGTTGCAAAAATTATGAGGAAAAGTAAATAAAAGGGTGTAAAGTGGTAAAAAAATAATAGGTGGAGAAACTGGAAAATATTAGATGACAAGCGGTAGAGGTGGAAATAAATTTTGAAAACAAGGGTTGATCTCGGTTTTTGGCACTGACCAGTCTCAAGGTTGAAATATGTCACTTTACTTATCGTTGACATATGGCTTTAATAGGGGAGTTCAGTCTAAGGTCAGTATGGCCAACAAAAAGTGTTTTTTTCTGACAAGAATGACAGTTAAGGTCTACCATTCAAAACATAAGATTTTTGCATGTTTTTTATCATTGCAAACATCTATATTGCTTTATTAAAATAATGAATACACCTCCGAAGCGTATATTTTGATATTTAAAATGACCTTTTAGTTAAATACTCAACATATCGGTGGCCAATAACTCTAGGAACTTTTGGCAAGTCACCATTTCATTTCTGTTATTCTGTCCACATCCTGAGCCTTCCTGAGCCACCTGTATATATGCGTATTGCATTTGCCTGACTTTGTGTTCTGTTTTATTTGTATTTTGTAGGGTTTATTAAACAAAAATCTGGGTTCAACTGCATCATTGGCTGCCTGCAGCATAGGTAGCGCAGTAAGCGCTTCTTGCCATAGACTTAACCTTAAGACCTTAAATATCACAGCGTATTACACTAGTTATTATGGCACAGGAACCAAACAAGCTGAAAGCTTGGGAAAGGGCTGGGTTCAATTGAAACGACTGTCAAAGATGATCTATCTATCCATTTCTCTTTGTTTATTTCCTTTGTTATTCTGTGGTTCCTTAACCTAAAGTTATATGAATCAGTTTATCAATAAAAACCTTGAAATTGTTACCATTTTTATCTATACCTCAACCGTACTTAAAACCTCCTGTATTATAATTCTGAAGGCATTAAAAATAATTCTTATATTTTTAATTTAATTTATTTCAGATACGCGTGTTAAACATATTTTTGTACCATTTCCTAGAGAAGCTATTTTTACAGTCATGAATTATTAGATGCGTTAATTTTATTTTAAAATGACAAGTGACAAGAATTCAAAATAATGGGTATTAAGTACTATAATGTTTTATGACCTAACATTATTTATAACTTCTTAAACATTTGTATGTGAATGTTTTCTTGTGAAGGTAGTACCACCGTACACTAACTACCGACAAGTAAATTCACTTCGTCGATTTATGGGTTACCGAAAATTTCCTTACCCCTCCTATCGTCTGGCGAGTTCTGGCTAGTTTAAAGCGAGTATTGAATGTTGTATTATGATAACAGACGTGTAAGGCGCCAGAGAAAAGATGTACCAAAATTTTCAAACGTTCCGACGCAACTGAATTTACTTGTCGGTAGTTAGTGTACGGTGGTAGTACTACAAAAGATTTCTTAGCTCAAGCCAATCGACTCCACACTGTAATAAAACAAAAAAATCGCTCACTAAACTAAAACTAACGCTAAGAAAGTTATACTCACTTTGATCTAATGGTAACTAAAGCCTTGAAGTTTCTATAGAATACATAAATTCAGGAGTTTATTGACATCAACTGTAACTCCTACCTACTTCTTTAAGATATTAACCTTATTACATACATCTTTGTGACAGATCGGATATAAAAAATTATTCTGCTCCAGACAATTGACATCATAATATATAATTAACGTGAGGTTGAATAATTTTAATTTTCTTTTCAAACTTGATTCATAGAATATAAATCAATTTTTTTAATAAACTTATTACCATTTTTTTCAATGTAGGAGGTCGAAAAAAAAAACGATTTGGTTTACATACAATAATTACGCCTTATTTTTTTTTATCTTATCGTGGGTTCGATGAATGATGATTGAGTTGGTTATATCTTGTCATCTATAATTTGTAGTATTATATTCAATAATTTTTTATCCATAATTTACATTGTATATCGCTTAAACATTTAAATGGTGGGTACTTGTATTTAAAGTATAATTGTAAAGTTGTTTCTTGGCACACTTATTCAATATTTTATGGTACACCCATGCTTGATGGTACTTTAACCCCCTTTCATCGTACTACCATAATATAGAAATTCTTACAAATTGATTCCTTTTCAATATTTAATTCTACGCCTATGGTATGTAGATGAAAATTTTCACAAAAGCAATACTAAAATATTTCCCCGTATAAGCTGGCAAATTATTCCCTGGTATATTACCCAATAAATCACAAATAAATGAAGCTTATTTAGATTGACACAAATTTTTCCTTTAAAATGTATAAAAATTTCAAATTCTCTCGCCTCTCTATTGCGTGGGAGTTAATGCATAACTTTCTACAATACGTTATCATAAAATATAATTTATATTTACAATAACCTTATTGGGATTATTCAAGTAAGAAAAAATAAAAAATTATTGCTTTAATAATAATTAAGAAAGTTAACTTCTAAAATTGGCAAAGTTGTAAAAGTAGTTAGTCTAGTAGGTACCGAGTGGTCCTGTTTAAGATAAATTTATTGAATATATGTGCGAGAAAGCTGAGTGATTAACAATACAATATATACTTTTACTAATTTTTTTTATTGATTGAAATCGTTTAAATATACATTAAGACAAATGGGCAGATGTAAATTGCAGCGCTTGGTAACCCTTAATCCATTTACCTGATAAGAGTTGATAATAGAATCTGTAAATTGCAGTGATGGTCAAATTTGAGATTTTAATCCGACTTGTAAATTGCTGCGATTCAATTCTTTCAAGAATTTCACTAAACAGGTGTTACAGCTTATCTATTCCTGGAGTTGTTAGCTTACCTAACTTAACATTTAGTGTAAATATTGTTTTTGATTTTATTATAGCGCTTATAGTATACTCGTATGTATGTGTAATGTGTATTTGGTCATCAATTAATAAATATTAAAAAGTATTTTTCTTTTCTTTAGTATAGATAAGTAATGCAGTATAAATAATCTACGGTTTGTTTCAAGTTTAACTCAGTAGGTTTTCATAAATTTTGCCGCTGCAATTTACAGGTAAGATTAACGCTCTTTGTTGGCCGTGCGCTGCAATTTACTTTATAGCGTTTTCCATTGACAAAACTAGGGTGCACTGAATCTGAACTGAGTGCAAAATTTGTGTTCCATTGGTTGCACTGCACCAGTATTTCATATTCCATTGGAAAACTAGTGCAAGCGAATGTGTACTGAGTGCAGTTTTTTCGGCACCTGCTCAGGAGGTAGTTTCGAGTATAGTGCAAGAGCGCAAAATGGCGGCGAATGATGAACGCTGCGAATTCGAAAGAAAAACAGTAGTTTATTTATTATTTATTTTTCACTGGATATTATTGTAAAAAGTAGAGTATTTTATAAATACTGAACCAGTGATTGGAAGTATTAAGTTGTTTTAGGAAATGAATAATCTCTCAATGTACTTTTAATTAAAATTTTCTCATTATTTTTAATGTTAAATAATAAAACAACTAGATAAGGATACATAAAACTGCACCTGCTTTTAATCAAAACAACAAAAACCACCACAAAACAACCAACTTGATTTGACGAATGACAACTGACAACTTTTCTGTGTTCCATTGACCCTGCACTCAGTGCAAAATATCGGTACACTGGTGTAGAGTACGCTCGAACTTGGTGCCAACTAAGTGCGTGCCAATGAAAAACGCTATTAGTTACTACGAACCCATACATGACCATTCGCTGCAATTTACATGTAAGGATTATAGAAACTCTGACCGCCGCTGCAATTTACAATCGCCGAGACAAATTGGTGGAGAAAGAAAAGTGTTTGTATAACAAATCACTACCATAAAAACAAGAAATGTATCTATAGGGTGAGGCAGATAATTCGTCGAATAGAAGCATCTAAAAATGGTGCTTTTTTTGTTGCAGGGTTTTTCATACGAATCAGTCTACTTCTCCCTATGTCACATCTATAGTGGCGCCGCCCACGTTCCAGACTCTATCAGCTTAGTCGAACTAGCCTCTTTGTCTGACATGTTAGGATTAGAGGGACTTAAGGAAGTTGTAGAACATGCATTGAAACAAAGACACTGTCATAATTTTCACAAACCGTGCGCAGGATGTTGCACGGGAGTTTTGGAGGTACTGCCATTATCAGCTGCTTACGGATTGGATGATTTGTATCGAAGGTAAGTTACTTACATTTATTGTAAACTACTTTAACGTGTTAAACAGAACTTCGGGATCGTATATTTTCATTTGAAGAAAACTAAATCCGTTGTTTTGTAAATTTGTTCTATAGTTTATTTACGATAAAAAGACGATGACGGTGCAAAACAAAATATTGTGATGTTGCCAAGCTGTAGTTTTTTCCTTTACCTAACGAAAACTAGAAAAGTCAATCTGATGCTAGATTGACAGTTCTTAATAATAATGAATACTAATAGCGAATACTATTACTTATGTCTCTTACAGCAGTAAGCGGGAGAAGCGACCCCCCATTTCGGTATACTCGTTCAAAATAGCTTAACAAATATGTAACCATCTTTTGACATTCACTGTTTAGCTGCTTCGGCATTTTATTAACTACACACTGTCTGAATAATTAGTTATGAAAATAACTGTTTTTTCAATCTTAAAGAAACAATGAATTTAATAGCACCAAAAAAACTTGTTAATATTAGAGGATCGAATGTCACTAAACGTCAAACCAAACTGGGGAATTTTACCAGTTGATTTGACAACGTCTTGAAGTTTTGCCAACCGGTTATCTGTAAATTGTCCTGGCTGTTGAGGATAAATTGTATTTACGGATGGTGAATTAATATTTATTCTGATAAGCAGGAAAGTAACTAAAAATGACGTCATCGTCTTTTTATCGTAAAAATCTTATATTTGCGAATCAATTTAAGATTACAACGCCACGTTGGTGATATATACTACTGTAATGTACAGTATTTTTGAGTTTTTAATTATTTAAATGGTTGTTGCTCGATTTCTAACACTTTTTGACATTTAGCACTTCAATTTTGGCGTCTTTATAAACGATTTAAATATAGGCAACCAAACATATGGGTCTTTTTAACGATTTAAGTATAGGCAACCAAACATACGGGTCTTTGTACGCCATGATTATTTTTTCTTTGCGGTATTGAAAAATACAGATTTGTTCTATAGTTGTTTGCAATGGATAACTCAACATTTTGTACGAGTATGGCCCAGCAGAGCATTTGCAAGTCTACCCAGAGAATTGAGAGAAAAGTGTTACCAACAACACGTAGTTCATATGAATGCGGACAAAGTATTGGAAACCATTTTAGCTTGCGATAAGGTAAAAAGTCAAGGAAATAAAATAAGGTTGTTAAAAATTGAAATATTTCTAATTTACGAGTACTTGCGTTTCTATAGATTCTTGCAACACTTCCGGCAATGCGTTGGGCCGAACCCGTCAGTCAACTAGTTTTACAATTAACCGACGCCTGTCACTTGTATCATCGTCAACATTTTTCAGCGGTTTTGGGTTCGCAATACCTTTTGGGATTAGAGACAGGCTTGGGTTTCGGTGTATGTCAAATAGAAGACCAAATGGTAGCAGCTGCTAAAAATTTGGGAGTTGAACAAGCTTGTCGCAGTTACACCAGGTGATAACATGTTTTTAATATTAAATTTGTTGGCAGCTCAATAATAATTTTTATATATTCAGATGTTGTAAAATGTTGGATCAAAAATGGAGTAGACCGTTTGCTGATATGTTAAATAAAGTAAAACTGCAGTTAGAACAATGTCTTGTCAACCAAGCGGACAGATTAATAAGAAGCAACGCCTGGCTTAGATTGGATACTGCCTTAAGGTACGTCCAATTTCTAATCGTAAAATATCTGCTTAAGATATTTATTGTACATTTTTTTACAGAACTCGTATAAAAGAACTAACACCTCACTTGGAACCGACCAGTCGTTTGCCTCGTTCCACGATGTTTCGTAATAAAAAACCTCCTAACCTAAAACCGAACGTCCAAAGTCCCGCCTTAAGTTCCTCGGACTCTTCTCGTAACTCCAGTCCGAGCGTTAATCAACAAGTCCGATTGAACGGAACTAACGGTAGTCCTTCCTTGCGTCGCAGTCTTCTTTTGGCTGCGAAAGCACCCCAAGTCCCTCCGAGTCCCTCCATACACCGTAGAAGTACTTTAACACAACCAACTGCCGCGAGCGCTGCCAAATCCGCGAAAGGACCCATTAAAGCTGTACCTAAAACTACTGTAAGCCGAGATAAAAATGGTAAGTTTAAATTTTTGTTTTATTTTCTTCCCTGCTCCAGAAATGCTTAGGTGTCAAGGACTTCTCGCTGGTCCATTTGCGATTCTTCCGTGGCGAAAATTAAATTCAGTTGGTCCATAGAGCGTAGGAATTTCCGTAAAGCGGTAAAGCTCACGTTTTTTGGTAAATTAGCAGAGATAGGGTTGTCTTAATATTGATATTGTTTGCATTAATTGTTCAAATTATCTGTACTATCTAAACGTAAAGCTTCAATGAGCTCTTTACTCTTCTTATCACTGTATACCTGAAAATATTTGATATTAATTATTTCCTAGCAGTTACTATCAAACCGCCTCTTCAAGTACCTGCACCTAAACCCTCCACGTCCAAAAGATCTTCTACGACAGTTTCCAGAAACTCCAGCATGGGCAAGAAAGACGCACCTTCATCTTTAGCAGCCAAAAGACCTGATAGTAGATCGAGTTCACCGTTAAAGAGTGACAGTCGTAATAGTTCACCGAGAAAACTGGACAGCAGAGTTACGTCACCGATAAAAGCTAACTTTCGAAGTCCTTCGCCCTTGAAGGATACCGGTAATCCGCCACGAAGGGTAACGAAAGGAACGCAGGCAGCGAAGCCTACTCCAGCACCGACAATGCAGAGGTCTACAACGTTTTTGAAAGAAGAACCCACTGTTATCGGTAAGGTTTTGTAATATAAGCATTCCTATTAGGTGAGACTTTGGAGAATGTGAGGTTATAAATTTCGCGGTTCTACCTGTATACCATTCCAGAAGGACGTCACTGACAGGTCGGCCATATTGCTGTGGGTCTTCATGTCATATTGTAGTTAACATATTAGTACGTCTAACACTGGGTATAACGGAAAGATGCGTAACTTAGAGCTGTCAACGTATCGGCTCTGCGCATACTAAGTTCGATACGAATGGAATAATAGTTTTAATGGCGATCCTTTACTTCAAAACAAGTGCCAGTATTCTTATTAAAAAAATTTAATTTCAGGATGGGGATAGATCATAAAACACTTACTGCTCATTCTCAGAGTCTCCCTACTAGTCTCTACATTCCTAGTCTCTTTTATTTGTTTTTATTTTTGATCTCGTTAGGATTTACAAATTGTAGTAATGTTAATGTTTGTGATATTTCTTTTGGATTTTTAACGCATTTGCTTTTTGTACATAACACTGTTTTTCATTTATTTTGTAACGTTTACCAAGAGAAGTGTGATATTTTTTTGAATGAAATTATATAACCCAATCGTCGGCAATGGAGACGAACACACGCAATAATTTTTGCAATTGATTTAAGACTATCTATTGTCTTTCACTGTTTCTTGAACCTAAAAAACTATTTATTCAAGGAATATTAGGTGAGTTAGTTCAATAATAATTTAGCTGAAACTATTGTCTTCCAAAATACCCACACTTCAACACTCTTAAGCTTTTTTTAATTTCTTTTTTTTCTACAAACCTCTACTCGTTCTATAATAAAATTCATGATAAAACATTGAACGTTCAGTATATTATGCAATATTCAATATAGAAACCAGAACTTCTTTATTGTTAAGCAGTTCCTTCATTTACTATTTCTTAGCAACTCTCTTCCTGTATTTAATAGTCTTCTATTCCTGCTTCAGAACTACTCCAGTAAAGTTTGTAACTCCACCAATGTTCTACAGTCACTAAAGCTGGTTGTGGCACCATAGTAGCGTAGATTCGAGCTTGAAATTGAATTCTAACACTTATGATTAAAGTTTAAAATGATCCACTTCTAATAAACATTGAAACTGACACATTATTGAGGTTATGAGATGAAATGAAGTGAAATTCTGAAAGCTCTCACAGTTTTATAATGTATTCCAATAGGCATGATGACTGATTTTGAAAAACTGTTCCACGATGTTCTCACGTATATACTTTATCTACAATAAATGTTATTTCTCTAAAAAAAAGTTTTTAAAGGAAAAACTCAACTTTAAAAAACACATTTCAAATTATGCGCCAAAACGCTAGAATAGTAATGGCGTCTGTCTCTGACATCATCAATTCGTAAATAACATTTATAGGAGATCTGTCTCGATAGGTTATCTATGATCTGTGTCCTGTGGTAAAATCGTCAAAGTCAAACCATAGACAGACTATATTTCTCTATGAGTACTACCTTCATTCTGGACAAGGGAATGGAATTTAAATGTTTCCATTGGGACAATCTTCTTAGGCATAAAATAGTCATCATAAGATTGTATTAACTTGAGTAATGTTGATTTATTGTCCTCCTCAAAGGTATTATATATCTCAATGCCCTCATCTCATATGCATGTCAGAAACGATGCAATTTTAAAATCTTCTGCTGATTTGTCCTTACCAGATGCTATTAGGTATAAATTGAATTTCTGTTTCCAAAGTGGCCAACTATTTGCAACATTGTCGTGGCTACATTCGTTGAATAACGACGATGGTGGCTTAAAATCCATTTTGATTCGTAATAGGGCTTCCAACAATTTACTGACACTCAACAAGCTGTGCCGTTTTAATGCCCAGTACTGTACACTTAACAAGTCGTGCTTTATTACTTTTTGACGCGAACTAGCTGCGTAAATCTTTCACACCTGACACCATGTCATATTAGGGAGCAATAACAGGTGTACTGATGTTTGTATGTCTTTATTTCTATCAAAAACTCTTTACATAAGTTCACTTTCTCTGGCCATACTAGCCGCCAAACAACAACTGTCCAATGTCATGTCGACTTCAGACATAGGTGTGTTCCACACGGTCACATACATAACACAAACCCTTGACATAATGAACCAAGCAAAGCCAACAAACAACAAAGGAAATTTAAAACAGATGTTCGGATCACAGATATTTGCGAAAGTACGACGTCACTCTCTTCTGATTGGTGTTTGAGATAAGATGGCGGATTGTTGAATTTTGTGCTTATATTTTTACTAACATGAATGTAGGTAATCACACATGTAAAATAAAAATAAGTGATTTCTTTAGCATCTCTGTATCTTATATAATTATATCAAATCAATATTTTAGTGATTCTTAGTGACTGTCATCATGCCTATTGCTCTGTCAGCGGACAGCAACTTCTGCATGTACAGGTAAATTTGAAGATATCGATAAAGGAATAGAGGTTTGATGTTCAATTTAAAACTATTATGAATTTGAAAATGTTTTCCTTGAGTTGAGAAAAATTTCTTGGTTCAAATTTTTGGTCGTATGATTGGGAAATTATATATAAAAAAAGAATGTTATATTTAAACAATAAGTACCTCTCTTGGTATTCTAATTTAAAGTGCTTTTTGATTAGATGGGAAAAATTAACATGACATGTTTCAATAAAAAAAAAAGTTGCTACTAACAGTAGTTTTTGAAATAGTCATTTTTACTAAACGAACTGGATTATTTATTCGTAGAATAGAATCTAGTTTCGAAAATATATTTCGCATTGTTTTTATTTTGGAATTCTAATATATACAGTTGGTACTGATTTAAATGTATGGGTTCATCTGAGATATGGCAACCAGTGGAAAAATATGTGCAAAATAATCAGGGCTATTCACTAAGCAAAGTTGTTATGGATAGCAACTGTAAATTGTCGTTATGTTCAAGGTCAGTTGCTAAACGCGAAATTGGTATTCACTATTGAAGTGAAGTCGCTATAAGAGTTGCTATGCATAATGACAAGTGGCTATGGGAAGTGGTTCACTGGCAACTGCTCCAGAGGAGTTGTTAACGAAAACTACTTGCGTCAGACACTTATTGGAATGTTTTTATTTATTTATTCTATATTCTATATGCATGTGCTGCTTTGCACAATATATGTATCAAAGCTAATACACATGGATGATTTAGGGCCACTGGCCCGGATGATGAAGAGAATATAAACATTCCAGACCCAATTCAGAGACAAGAAAATGTGAACATTTTAGCTTTAGGTAGTAGAACAAGAAGAACTTTAGTTGACCATTTTAGGTAATTTTCTCTGTTATAGAGAATTATAATTACAAGATCAAACGAACTTACCTAAGTGAAGTTCGATCTTGATTATATGAGGCCTCGTCGAAGTAAATAAAGTAGTGTAGTACCTCCCTGCTTGCCCGTGCCGACCACAAATTTTAAAGCTGAGAAACAAGTACTCGTAGCCCCTACCCCGCATAGCTATTCGTCTGTCACCCATCTATTTAGTCCATTTTAAAGCTGTTGTTGCTTAATTTGGGAACATTATCTCTGATAATTAGGGTGGGTGTAGGGACTTTATTTACTTCGACGAGGCCTCATATAATCAAGATCGAACTTCACTTAGGTAAGTTCGTTTGATCTTGTAATTATATTTCGGCCTCGTCTCCGTAAATAAAGTAGTGTAGATGTTTAAAGATCATTGCAACAACATATATTGACCCATAGATGCATATAATTATTTATTCTATATGAGAAAGGTAACAGGAGAAACATATAAAAGGAAGATGTAAGTTGGACAAAATAAATTCTTTCCATTTATTGTCAAATTAACAACCAAGTTTAACATTTAATACAAAACAACATCCTTATATATCATATGTGTAAACTGTATACTTAAACAAACATAACAAAAATTATAAATATAAATATATATGGCCAAAAGGGCCAGGACAGAAACCTATAACTTATTGTTACTTAAAACAGCATTGGAAAATTGTTCAGTTTCTATCAAAGGTCTATTATAAAATATGGCAAAAGTTCTTGATTGCTTAGACCAACCTGCAGCTGAACGGATAGAGTCTATATCAACACCTAGTCGAGCTGCTGTTGATGTAGCAGCATGGCGAGTACTGTATGGTTTAAACTGATCGGAATCCACACCACTTGCTTTTAGCATATCCTTAATCCACCTACTGATGGTCTGAGAAGATGCTCTGTGGTGTGGTTTTTTAATCGTAATGAAAAGGTAGTGACACGACTCTCTTAGGATTTCGGTTTTTTCTAGATATTTTAATAACGTTCTGGCTACACAAATCTCGTGATCGTTTTCAAAAAAAGGTAGAATGAGCTGAGGTTGGGGTCTATTTAATGCAGTGGTTTTTACTCTATCTGTTATCCTTATCTCAAGTCTTTCATTAGGTTTAACAATAATATTTCTAATATCTATTAAGCTTAAGGTCTGAGTTCTCTGTCCGGTAGCCAATGCTAACAAAATTGCAAGTTTCTTTGTCAAAATTTCGAGAGTTATGTTATCAGTAGATAAGGCCTTAGCATAGGTTAAGACTACATGGGGATCCCAGGTGTTTTCGTACCTTGGCTTTGGTGGTTTTTTGCCAAATACACCTTTAAAAAATCTTTTAAGTCTGAAATCTACGGCTAAATCTGGTCCTGCTATTTGTGCAAGAGCAGAGCGGTGAGAATTAAGAGTACTATATGAAGCACCGTTATCAAATAACCGCGTTAGGAATTCCAGCACTTGGGGTACTGTGACAACGAAAGGGTCTTGGTGTCTGGCGTTACAGAAGTTCCACCAAAGTCTAAGTCCGATTGAATATTGTTTTAGGGTAGTGCTGGTAATAGATGAGAGACACAACTCTAGAGATTGCTCTGGCACGCCCCTGCGTGATAATGCCTCCCGGATAGTCTCCCAGCAACCAGGGAAAGGCTCTCTGATAAGGGATGAGGAATCCCGCTAAAAGAAAGAAGAGATGTATTAGGTTCAAAAATTACCGGTTGGGAGGTTAGTAGGCCTTGGAAAAGGGGAAACCAAGGTTGAGAGGTCCAAAGTGGTACCACAACAATCCCTTCTGCCTTATCAGTAATTATTTTCCGTAAAACCCGTAAAATCAGTGAAAATGGCGGAAACGCATAAAAATAAAAACATTTCCAATTGAGTGTAAATGCATCGATTTTATATGCCTCTGGATCTCTCAACCAAGAGACGAACTTTGAACATTTTGTATTAATTCGGCTGGCAAAAAGATCTACGTTTGGGGCACCAAGCTTGTCGGAAATTTCTTTGAAGGCATAATTTGCGAGGCTCCATTCTGTTTCTTTATGAGCTGTTCTTGAAGCTCTGTCAGCGTGAATATTCGATTTTGAGGCAATATATGAAGCAAAAATGTACATATCACGTTCCTGACACCAAGTCCAGATTTTTCTTGCCAAACTATTTAAATTTCCATGCTTAACACTGCCCATGCGGTTAATTGTACAAACAGCTGTTGTGTTGTCAATTCGACATAAAACATTACAATTTGAGAAATTACTTGTAAAACTCTTTAAGCCCAAAAATAAGGCTAAAAGTTCTAATTCGTTAATATGACGATCTTTTTCTTCTTCAGACCAAAAACCGAAGGTAGTGCGATGGTTAAAATAAGCCCCCCAACCTGTTCTAGAGGCATCCGTATAAATTTCCAATTGGAATCTGTCAGTACGAATTGTGTTCTCCGCATGTGGAATCTTACTCAACCACCAGGAAAACTCCAGTGCTAAAGATGGTGGTACATGCATTTTTGCCTCATAATTGCCTACATATTTTGACAATGCTAAACTTTTTTCGCGCTCAAATAGCTTCGTATATAGAAATGCATATTTAATAGCTGGTGCAGAAGAAACTAACGACCCTATGAATCTTGAAAATTCTCTAATTGTGCAGATCTGGGTTGTAGAGAATCTTCTCACCAATTCCATTAAGTTGGAGCGCTTCTCAGACGGTAATGAGATTGACATCGTTTTTGAGTTGAATATGAACCCTAAATATTTGCATATTTGATCCGGATAAAGACAACTCTTTTCCCTATTTATTAAAAACCCTAAATATTCTAACAGTCTAACTGTTTCATTAACATTATTTTGGCAATCTTCTCTAGAATTGCCAAATAATAAGATGTCATCTAAATAAATTACTGACAGAAAACCCTTTTCCCTAAGTAGAGCCATTACAGGTTTAAGTATTTTGGTAAAAACCCATGGGGCACAACTTAGTCCGAAGGGTAAGCAGTTATACTCGTAGAGACAATTGTTAAACCTAAATCGTAAATACTTTTTGTGAGACCTCTTTATAGGAACCAAATAGTAAGCATTCTTTAAGTCTATTGTTGCCATGTAACAACCTGGTGTAAGAAGACGAGCTACTGTTTTATGGTCCTCAATCTTAAAATGCGATACTTCAACGAATTCATTGAATTTTTTAAGGTTAATGACTAGGCGATAAGAATTGTCAGATTTAGGAACAGTGAAAATATTGGAAATAAACTGATCCTTCCTGGGATTGACCAATGAAACTGTTTTATCCTTTAATGCTTCCTTGATCAATGTCGAAATGATTTCAATTTCTTTGTTAGTACGCTTCGTTTCTATGGGTATAACTGCTTGTTTTGGTTTTTTGTTTAAAGGAATAGCAAAACCCTTAATATAAGACAATATTATTTGATGAAACGAGAGATCTCGCCATCTCTGAATATAATGTTTGAGTCTACCACTAACCTCTATACACGACGACGTCCCTTGTCGTTTTGATATGTGTTTCGATATGTCCCTGGTCTCTTCGATGGGACCTGAAAACGTTGGCGTTTTTGGTAGTTGGGGTTGCGAAAGGTCTGTCCACTCTGATGTGCCCCCCTTTGTGTGTAGAGTGGACGTCTCAGGTTTCCCGAAACGCTAGAGGTGGGACGTGGAATCTTCTTTTTTGGTTTCAGTTGTTCTCCTGACTTTACCAATTCTTTAGCAGATTTAATCGTGTTATCAAGCTCGTTTCCAAAAAGAAAATTGCTAATGGGTGTTGTTCTCAGGGTCTCTTGCATGTCCTTGTTTAAGTTGATTAGCAAAAGCTCCCTTCTTGAGACCGACTCTGAATGGTGAATGTTGCATAAGATTCGGCCTATGTCGTTGAGGCACTCAATGTATTCTTTATTAGCTCCTCCCCCCTCCTTAACCATATTAGTAATCAACAAGGCAACCGCTGACGTTGCAGCACCAATTTGGCCCTGTAGGTGACTCAGCCTTTCATCCCTCTTTGCAGTGTTTTCGGATAACGCTATCTTAACTTCAGGATTGATCTTTGGGGGGTAGAGCTCTTTGCAGTTTTCAGGAGGAATGTACTTCTTGATAAGGTCTTTCTTGAGTTCCTCTGATAATCCGGAAAAAAGGATCTTTCCCCAAGAAGCAGCCAGATCTGCTTGTACTGCTTCAGAAAACTGTTTTTCTTTATTCTCATCTTCCCCCAAGATAGCAGAAAGATTAAACTGTTGAACACCAACTAAAAAGGGGAAAATAGATACTTATATAGATACCTATATGAACATAATTTTTTTTTTTTTTTTTAGGAATTTTCATATTCTCATCTGAATAAATGGTTTGAATGTATTTATGTAGGTACCACACTAGGTACAATATAGAATATATATATATATATATTCTTGGACCGTCATGGTCTAATACCACCCTAGGTATAAAGATAAACTATTATTAGATATGTGTTTTGTGAATATCCTACCGAATATTACACCACCCTAGGTGTTTAAATAAAATAGAAGTTAAAAACTTAATATCATACCACCCTAGGTATTCTTTCAAAAAACCTAATAGCGTGATGAGGAGAAAAGGAAGAAAAAACCACCCATGTTTACTTACTATTGTCAATGTCCTGGTTGTCTTGCGTAATATTTGTTTCAGTGGGGCCTATTTCGGCGGTCCCGCCATCTTCGTCCTCGCTATCTGTAGAAAACATGGATGTCGATTGATGACGTTGACGACTGCGGCGCCGACTACGCCTGCGTTTTTGATAAGAACTGTTCGAGGAACTGCTTGATCTCGAACGTCGGCTGTATTTCCTATGGAATTTTTCAACGTTTTCCAACCGTCTTTCCAACCTTTCTAGGATAGCGCCAATACCACGTGCTTGACTATTTGATCGGTTTCGACTTCCACTTGAACTTCTACGTCTTTTTCTAGTGTTTTCCGACATAATTGTCACAAAAATGCTACCTACAATACAAATGGTGGACGCGCGATGTGATCGATCCGGCACAAGAAAAGAGACTAAATAGATGGGTGACAGACGAATAGCTATGCGGGGTAGGGGCTACGAGTACTTGTTTCTCAGCTTTAAAATTTGTGGTCGGCACGGGCAAGCAGGGAGGTACTACACTACTTTATTTACGGAGACGAGGCCGAAATATAATTTCTGGTCATTCTTTATAAATCCTACTGTACGTGTCTTAATAAGAATCCATCATACCTTTTCAATACAGCTACAAATTTCATTTATTTTGTCTTTAAATTATTTTAATTTGTTTTTCAAAAGGATTTTGATCGTAAACTATATATTTAAATTTAGCTTAACCGAAAAAATAAACAATCACAAAGATATTTGAAGTTTATAATTATTTACTCTGTCAAAGCAAAGAAACGACTAGACCTATTTTGCGCACATTAGAACTATTTTGCGGCGCTGTCACGTCCATTTTCACGTTTGGGTCTTGAAGGTTGTTATCATAACAACAGTTGCCAACCGTGTATTAGAGAATACCAAAATTTCGAAAGTGGTTACTAAAGTCATTATCGAAAGTTGTTAGCAGAGTTGCTATGGTTAACAACTGCGATAACCACTTTACTTACAGAATAGCCCTGAATTTTTAGAGAGTTTCACCTCAAGAGTTGGTCATTTTATTATTCAAATTTTACCTGCATTCAAAGAAAACAGTTTTAAAGTGTCAATTGCTTTCTTATTTTACACTTCTCTATCATTAATTTTTACTTTTTATAGGGCAAGTCTATATGACAGTCGCTCTGCTGAATTAATTACAATACAAAACAACCAAATTACAAATCTTAAATGATTGTTTATCCACAGGACGACTGTCATTAGTGTCAGTAGGTGGACATGTCCTATTCTAACCTTACTTTTTCTCACTAATGAAGGTTTCTATTTACATTCGTGTCGCGCGGCAAATTTAAATGTTCAATATTGAAATTGTAGCAATATCTAGCAAAAAGATATTGACAAAGGCAGCATTCAAAAAATAATCAACTGATCTTCTTTTTTGATATTTTATGTTAATTGGTTAACAAACATTTTTTTTAATCACTAGGTACATACCTAGCCTTGGTTGCTTATCTCACGATTCCTAATTCGAACAAACTCAACTTAAAAAGAATTCAATATTATTTGTCGGTTTTATAAAAGCCTTTTCTTATTGTGATTAATCGAAACAAGTATTTAGGCTTAAGTGCCATCGATGAAAACTAAGGTTTTCTAATTTTTTTATTCGGTACTTCACTTTTTTAAATAAAAACGACGGTTCGTTGTCATATTTGGTCAAATAATTAATTCTGTTCTATTTTTTAAAAGGTGAAGTACTGAAAACACGTTTTTAACTAGAAAAATATTCGCGGTTTCAAATTTATGTGTATATTGCAATTGATATTTATATTTATATAAATAAGATTTGTATGTATAGAAGAAAAATAAACTAAATTAAGTGTTATTTTTGCTTATACAACGTATTCCTACGTATTAAATTGTTGGTGATTATCACTAGGATGAAAAATTAGTTCTTCATTCCTTATTATCCAGCTTTATTGTAAGGATTTCATTTTTCAATCCAATATCTGTATAATTTTTCCAAACTCTCGACCAGTACTTTGTAGATGTCGCCACTGTCCTAACTACTACGGTTCGGGTGATAGGACTTTGTACTTGACATGTAACACCAAGCAGTGTTGATGACCACAACACAAGGGTTGTGTTGTGTTGATGACTTCAGTTTGGTTGCACCTGAATTCGCTACATTTAAAATGCATGCCCATGAATACTACGAAGTATTGGATATTTTTCGAAAAGAGAGGAAGGAAAAATGATTCTTATGACCCAGTATGCAGTTATGCAGTTTTAATACAACCAATAAGGCTTCGCAAATAAATCTAGTGCAACCTTTTCAAGTAGAAGTGTGTACGTTGTTAATAGAGGAATTCAGTCTAAGGTCAGTGTGGCCAACAAAAAGTGGTTTTTTCTGACAAGAATGACAGTTAAGGTCTACCCTTCAAAACATAGGATTTTTGCATGTTTTTTATCATTGCGAACATCTATATTGATTTATTGAGATAATGAATACACCCCCGAAGCGTATATCTTGAAATTTAAAATGACTTTTAAGCTGAATACTCAACATATCGGTGACCAATAATTCTAGGAACTCTTGGCAAGTAGCCATTTTAATTCCTGTTATCTGTCACTAGTTATGTCAAATGTCGGTTATATTTATTTTTGTAGATATTCGTTTAATTGTGTATGTCCATTTTCGATTAGATTTTTGTAACATTTCTAGTTAGGTGTATCTCTATTCTTCTAATTACTTTTTCCACTGACATAACTAGTGAAAAATAACAGAAATGGAATGATGACTGGCCAAAAGTTCCAAGAGTTATTGGCCACCGATGTGTTGAGTATTCAGCTAAAAAGTCATTTTAAATTTGAAAATATACGCTTCGGGGGTGTGCTTATCATTTTAATTAAGCAATATAGATGTTCGCAATGATAAAAAACATGCAAAAATCTCATGTTTTGAAGGGTAAACCTTAAATGTCATTCTTGTCAGAAAAAAAAAACACTTTTTGTTGGCCACACTGACCTTAGACTGAACTCCTCTATTAACTTTGTGCAATTGGGATATTGACTGTATTCAGATAACACACAATATTTTAACGTAATTTGGTCGATATTTACAGGAAATCCGCTTTGAAAACTATTAGAACTTGAAAATAATATTTTATAACAATAAAACATCATCTCCCTCGTTACTTCACCATTATTTGGGAGTATAAATGATGTCAAATCGATCACGACAAATATTGGCGCGAGATTTGAAACGGAATTCAAAATAAATCTACCCTACTGTTTTATATTTTTTAGACATAGTAGGTAGGTACTCCTGACAGCCAAGATGTTTGAGTCTTACCTTTTTTTTTAATTTAGTTGAAGTTTCCTAGTTGGAGACCCTGTTAATATCCTCCAAATTACGATATACCTTTTGGTGCGCTTTGCAAACATACTTTTGCAATAATGTCCACAGACAAACTTGTATAACAAATGGTTTAATATAATATTCAGCCGTATTCCGTATCTTGTATGTTATTTTTAACGATGGTCCGTTATGTTAAAATAACTGTCGTATTTAACTATATTGTTAACTGTTCTGTGATTACCTATAAAGCTTCCTTAACGATATTGTTAAAATTATATGTTAAAAAAGAAGTAAGTTTTGATTCTTACGAAGCGAGATGGAACGATACACCTTTAATGAATGTAAAAAGAGATGGATAAGGTCCCGTTAGACCCGTCAGAGTATAACCTATCTATAACATACCATCAAAATACATGACAGAAGCAGAGACATAGGTTGTCTCTGATAGAAGTGCAATTTGTACAATGTAACGCGAGGAAAGTTCACATTCAAGTGTACTTAATATAATTATAAATGGAAGAACAAGTACGCCTTCCAAAAACAACAAGGCCACAGTATGAGGATGATTTTTTCTCTTATCCTTTTGGGAATCAAACCACAATGTTTTTTATTTTTTATTTCGACGTTTCGGTAGCGTTCCAGCTATCGTTGTCAAGATTAACTAGTAATAAAATTAATAAAATAATTTTTGGTCCCTATATGACACAAAGAAAAAATATGACAACTAGACAATAAATAATATTTCGAAGTTTAAGACTACAAAATTTTGTTGTCAAATTTTATTAAGGTCCATTCATAGTAGATCACACCTCTGGTAAAATGTGAAATAAAATATTTTATTTTATGACATTCTAACAATATGATAGTCTACTAGAAATGGAATCCAGTGAAGTGCACGTTCCAGGAACGGTTTTTGTTGTTAATAAAACGCGTTTGTTGTTACTTTTTTGTATATGATCATTTTTGTTTTCAAAACATGTATAACTCAGTTTGGTGATTTTGTGTATTGAAGTGTGTATCGATTAACAAATATTCCAATGATAAATCATAAGAAAACCTGGATAAAAACTTATGATGCTATCCTGATAACGCAGGTAATTGATTATTGGAAATTTCTCTTTCTAACATTGGTAACCAAATTTGACTACATTCGGCTGAAATACTAGCTACACATTTATCTGCATTTAGTTGTATTAAAGCACTTTCTTTGATTTTTCGTCTTTTATTATTGGGCTCTTTCAATATTATTTTTGTCGAATCCCATTGAATTTTATGCCCCTCTTCCCAAGCATATTTACAAATACCTGACTTGAAGAACTCCCTATCTTTGATGTATTTTTTATGTTCACTTATTCGGACTTTCAATGGTCTAGATGTTTCTCCTAAATAGAATTTGTCGCATTCACAAGATATCTGATATATGCAATTTTTTGAAGATTGTTCTTCATTTTTTGGTTTCGTTTTTGTTAAGATAGATCTCAAAGTATTGTTAGATTTAAAGCTGGTTCGAATATTAAATTGATTACCAATTTTCTTAATTCTTTCTGACAAACCCCTAACATACGGTATTGTCAAGTTTTTAAAAATTATGTTAGCTGAATTATTAATATTATTGTTATTATTATGGGGTATTAACAATGAGCCTTTCTCAATATTCTTGATTTTTTTATTTACAACTGACAACGGTAGCTGGAACGCTACCGAAACGTCGAAATAAAAAACATTATTGTGGTTTGATTCACAAAAGAATAAGTAATGCCACAAGGAACTTACAGAAGATACGAGGATGCTGTTGGAATTTTTAGAAAATAAGAGGGAAGAAAAAACCATTCGAGGTTAAAATAGTTAACAATTTGTGATAATAATTTGCTAATAAAGTTGATATAAAAAAACGGGACCATTCAAAAGCAGCCTATTATTTATGTTTGGTTGCAAAAAATTACAAATTACCAGGAATATACCTATAGCAATTACTGATTAGATTTTTGACATTTGTTTCACATAACGAGATCGTTTGGACATAACAAGCTGTCAAACTGGTCCAGTTATTTTAACAGACTTTCTAACAATAACGATTCTCGTTGACATAACTATGCGCGTGATGATACAGAATAGGTAATTTTAGTCATATCGTTATATTACAGAAATTCACACTCAACGATGGTCGTCAAATAACATGATACGGAATAGGGCCGATTGACTGTGAACAATGTGATGGAAGAGTTATATATACAATAAATGCAGCCATCCTAACGAATAAACAATGGTAGGGCAGAAGTGTTTTTCCTTCTAGATGGATGACAGTGTTCAGCTGTAGCCAGCTGTTTGTGTTTCCCAAATATTACCATCTCTTCTTCCGCTGTCATCATAGATATACTATAGATAGAGGCAAAAAGCCAAATCGGAACCCATCAGCATCCAAGAGGGAGATAGAAAGTCGGAGGCTTAGGCTCTAATAGCGCAAATGCTATATACACAGACAAAGGCAGAGAAACCTCTGATCGTCTGTCTCTTTCCCTCTCACCGGAGTTCAGACGCCCCTTGGATGTATTGACACTTTTGCGCCCTTCTTTTATTCGTTATTTTGGCTGAATTTACCTTTTATAAATATCGACTATACAAATTTGTTCAAGGCCTGTGGTGATAACCTTCAATTGATTATTAAAAATGTCTGCGGTGATAAAATTCGATTCTCGAGCGATATTTTGTAAATTATAGCAAAAATAATGGGATTTCTGGCATCAACATTTTGCTTTGTTTTTACCTTATTTTAGCCATATATTATATTATTAGATGTAGACATTATCGAGGTCTCATTATTTCTTGTTGTACAAGATTAATATATTTGTATTTATTCCATTGGGATTCTTTATGAAGAATGTCTGATGTTTTGTTTGTTGTACAGTAAAATAAATTGAATATTTTTAGCAGTATTTTTTTTTATTGAAAAAAAAAAAACAAATGAATCCCTTTAAAGAACCATATCGTACGTCCATGGCATAGGAACATTTCTAGGAAATTAGGGCGGGTTTATCAATGCTCGGTTAAATATTGTAGCCCTTGGCTAAATCTTAGCTGTTGGTCAAAGTGTTTATCAACTGCCAGTTTGCATTAGCTGGCAGTCAAACTTTCGGCTAACCTAGCTGCCACTATCAAGTTGATGTTAACCATGGAACATACAGTTAAATACGAGAAAGTGGTGTTCCGTTATTCTAACCAAAGATTCTAACTGACAACTGTGTCATGATTTTTTCATGTTTGCTCATATTTTGCAACAAAGATTATTTCAACTTTAAATTTGATTGTGTTATTATCGTTTAGGGTGAAATCGAGAAGCTTATTTGATTCTTAAATAGTAGTTTAGTAGCATATAGGTTTTGTTTGTATTTTATTTCATTGTTATTGTCAATGTATCTTGAGGAACTTGACGACCATTTCGATGAAGAGCTTGGAGAGTGGCGAGATATTGGAATTTGTGGAGTACGAAAGACGACCATATACTGTTGAAGAACGTATAAATACCTTTGAAGAGCTCGATGATGTCGAGTTTATTACTCGTTTCGATTATCTAAACCCAGTGTTCTCATGATACTCCAACAATTTCCAGCTATTCTCGCCAAGTCACAGCATCCGTCTTTTTGTATTCTATTATACTTTTATGGTGAACGGCTACTTTTATAAGTACCTAATTGTCGCTCTGACACCGTGAAATTGGGATATCTTTTTTGTTTTGTGGACATGTTCAAATGCAAACAACTCAACAAAGCACAACATAGACGAAATAAAAATAACAGTACCACAATTTTGACACTGACAAGTGAAATTTTCCACGATGTTGTCAGAGTAAGCTTACGGTAAAATAGAAAAATAATAGCTTTCACCTCTATATTCTTGATTCAGTGTGTTATATATGTTATATGCGAATAAAATTGATAATATGTATATTTCATGTAACGGGTGATCCTCCTAACACCAAATTAAAATGAGAAATTTACGCTCTGACAACATTACACTCACCGTTCATAACCCGAACAAGGTTGTCAAATGCTCAATTACACTTAGCCTCCAGTTAGCTAGCTGTCGGTTATGTGGTGCATTGATAAACGCTTTCTATTGTAACCGAGACTTTGACTGGCGGCTAGAGATAGCTGAGGGCTACGTAGCTGACAGATTTAACCGAGCATTGATAAACCCGCCCTTAATCACTAAAAAAATGTTATCGTAGATACACGACAGAATTCTTACTGGTTTAGTCAAATGCAGTGTTATCATGCGGGTCATACGATTCAACAAAGACATACTCACCGTTTTTGCTTTCTTTTATTGTGTTTTAAAATTCGTAAGATAAATAAGACAGACATGCAATTTTGACGGGAGAAAAAAGGATATTTATTCAGTTTTCAGCGATTCTAAAAAGTTTTTATTTAAATGTCAGTTATGTCACACTTTAGACAATTCAAAGTGACAATATGAATAATAAGAAGCCATTTTTTCGGTAGTTTGCATCCTCAAAAAAAAATGGTACTTACTCTGATAGATTATTTCAAGAATGAATGAAAAAATGGAAAGTCGTCAACCAGTGTGCAGGAAACATCAACCATCATTCTTTTCTCCGGTAATCTCACATTTTGGTAACCTCTGTATCTTCTGATTTGATACAGTGACCTTTTAACCCCCCGCACGATAAGAGCGCTTTTGACCATAGATCAAATACCTTTTCAATTGGCCTGTTAAAAAATGTATCTCACCCACTGGAACCCTCGAGGAGCAGCACGTAACTATAGAATGTCGGCGACGCTGCCAAAATAAACACGACCAAACAGAAGTTATTACTTGAGAAAAAAATACCTATTTATTCAGAAACCTTAATAATTACAGGATAAATAAATATGATTGCAGCTAATTTTATAAATAAATGTATATTCTATAATCTATCATAGGTACAATAAGTTACGAGTCAAAACTAAAACTTTCTTAGCCTAATCACAGTTATTACACTTTTTTTATTACTCAAATTCTTAAAAATTATTTCAATTAATCTAGAAACATGTAAAAACATGTTGAAGAGAGACGACGGCATATCCATGGATAATTCAATAAAATGATCTATTAGAGATGCACAGGAATGCATCTGAAGAATACTGAAACATTGAGAGTTCCCATACCTTACTTCAGCTTAGTAAGCTAAAAGAAATGCAACAGTTAGTACAACATATTTTTAACAATACACTCAATATATTTTTAAATCAAGACTATAATTTGTTATTTTCAAGTTTAATCAAAGATTACAGAATAAAAATATAAGATGTTTCACTCCAGGGCGGTTTGATTCAAGTTGCTGTCGCACACGGACGCCGCTCTCATAAATCATGTTTACGACTCGCTTTTGTTGTCAATAACGAGACCTGTAGATACCAGTTCATTTTATTTTAAGCTATACAGGGGTAATTGGAGAAATATATATTTAAATTAATAGGATTCTTTATCACAAAGGTTTATTTTTAAATGTTAATTATTTCGAAAAGTGTTCGGGATATGAATTTGAAAAGGTAAGTAAAAAATAAACTTGAATTTTTAAAATGAATCAATTCACAGTTTTTATCCAGCAACTTGATAATTTTGTGATACTTATTGATAATCTAGCAGATATTTATCACAAATTCAATTAAATATACTCATTAGAGCCACCAGAATAATAGGGCCACTAAATCATACATTTTGATCTTTAAATAACGCATATTTTTTGGATTGACAAGGTTAAAACATTAAGAAGAGATGCAGCTGCAGGATACCTTTATTAAAAATTTTTATAAATGTAAAATACTAAGTTTGGAGTTTGGTTTATGTGTTAAATTTAATCTATTGTCTTTCAATATACATTTGAGAGTAAAATATATACGGGCTCTGGTATAGAGACTTGCATAATATTTGAAAGGAAATCGATTACATGGATGATGAAAGGAAAATTTAGTAAATTCGTTCAAAAGGAACTGACCAATTCCCATTTGGTTAGCTATAGAATTGAATTTTTGTGTTTTCTTGCTTAATGTACTTGTTTGTATAATATCCTTATTATAAAAATAAATCCGTAATTTTGTATTAGCAGATATTATAAAATATTTGGTGTTTAATGCATTCAAAGAGAAAAATATTAATATGACTTTTTGCTCATTTCAACAATTAATAAATTAAAAAAATCTATACAACATAAATAAAACATGAACAACCAATAAACACCGTTCTAAAATAACAGCGCTCGACGGGCGACGTCTCGTATGATATGCGTATAAATGCAAGTAAGGACGTAGCGACGTACTGTACCATCCAAGTCACCAGCGGCATCGGTGCTTTACGCGATAAATTCGAACGAGTGAAACATCTTATATTTTTATTTAGTAATCTTTGGTTTAATTTAGAAAAAAAGTAACTTGAGTTTATCCCACACATAAAAAGGTGTTGAAATTTGAAGTTACTTTGTGCAATGGAAGATGGGGTACACATATTATTCTTCAAATTTCGATATAATCTCGCACAGCCCAAGTAGACACGACAAAATAATGGACTTTTGTCGGTTGTCAACCGTGCAAAAAAAATAAACTAGACTTCAAAAAATAATACAATCAAAACCAAAATAATACATACAAATAAGTAAATTTAAAACTCACGTGCTGCTCTATTTGCAAATTCATTAGTAGGTCCGCCTCCCATCCGATTTCCAGGACCTCCTCCCATTCCATTACCCCCCATTCTACCTCCTCCTCCTGCACTACCACCCATACTAGGACCTCCACTGAATCTAGTAGGTCTACCAGTACTAGTATCTCTTAAAATAAAAAGTCATAATTAATACCAGGTAATTAAGATCAAAGTAATAATTTTTCATGTTAGAAATCTTTTTGCACACAAAAAATTTCAATATAATTTGGCATCATAATCCAACCCCAAGTAATAAGGTTATTTCTCAAGGGCAACCAATGTGCTTACACTTTAAAATGTACAGCGATGAAATCAACTTACCTAGATCTAAATCCACCGCCTCCACTACTATCACCTCCCAATCCTCCTCCTACTCCACCTCTAGGACCACCTAAACGACCGCCTCCACCAGCTCCAAGGGAACGACCACCAGCGCTCCCACCAGATCTACTTGGTCCACTTCTAAGACCACCTCCTCCTCGGCCGCCACCACCACGACCACCTCCTCCCATGCGATCTCTGCCGCCGAATTTTCCGAAACCTCCACTTTTAGCGAAGCCTGAAGGCCGATTCGCGATATCTGCAAGTTTCGGGTTTATAACCTGAAAAGCAAAAAAGTAGTTAAAATGTTTCCAGTCTTCAGCTTAATGTAAGTTACCTGGTTAGCTTCCTTCAAGACTGAAAGAAGATCTCTTGCTTGTCTCGAATTGGATGGTGTGAAGAAAGCGTAGGAAGTACCAGTAGTGTCTGATCTTCCAGTTCTACCTATTCTATGAATGTAGTCCTCGGAAGAATTTGGATAGTCAAAGTTTACAACGTATTTTATTCCATCCACATCTAATTAATACAAATACGGATTAGCAGCGGTATTGAGAATATTTTTCATTAATATTTTAATAATAAATTTTGTTAAAATCAACGGTTTTTATAGTTAAACAATTTGAATGATAATTTTTTTCAATTAAGTTGTGGAAATCTTGGTTAAAATTATATTTCAACAAATAAAATTTTTATAACCAAAACACCCTATAATGTTGCACAATTCCGACACCCAGGTAATAAACGGTCCATTATCTTGGCTCTAATTATGTGCAAAACAAAACCGATTTAATAACAAAAAACTATACATTTGTCCTTATATAATAAAGAAAAGTAGTGATATTATCGATAAAATTACAAAGCAGTTTTAAAAACCAAAATATGATTCAATTTTATTCAAACATTTACCATAAGAATCGATACTATAGTCTATTTGAAAATGATTGATGGCATACACTTTATAGAACTACGTGAAATAGATATAATATATCAATAATAAGTATTTTATGAAAATATGCCAATTGAAGAAGTAAATTATCTAGATCTGACTCTTGTGGAAACGCTACACGCTGGTCTGAAAATATCGATACTATTGTCTATTTGAAAATGATTGAAACTATTTGTAAAAAGTGTTGGGGAGGGTAAAATTGTAACTATAGCCAAGAATATTGAAGTGGAGCCATAGAAAGGTCAATAATCACTAGCAGAACAACAGACCTCTCCAGAATACAATGACTAACTTGTATTTGTTTTACAGAAGCAGAAAATGCTGGAAAGTTTTTTCCAGAAAGAACAAGATACAGACTAAGTATCATAACAAAAAACCCGTCTCTCGTCATTTGAAAATCATAAATCCTGGAAAATGCCACAGGATGATGGAAAAGTGAAACTTTTTCAAGAAATTCACTAAAGGATACAGCAATAAAAAGGAATCATTATTAGAATTTGACATAATGCTTGGTTTTAAACAATTGAAGGGATTGAAATAGGAATGTACCGGCAAGGAACCAAATTTGGGGGGAAAGAAGAAGAAACCTTTTGTCATGAGCGGATGTGATGAAATTCTCACCATAATTTTTTCAACTTTAGGAATATGAACGAAAAACAATTGCCGAGCTAACCTTTAAATCACTTATAAAGAAGTACAGAGTATAAGCCTTTTAATATAAAAAATTGACTTGAAATGACTAGAAAGAAAATATTCACAAAAAATGAATATTCCATAACAACTATCCCATTGTACGGGGTGTCCCATTATATTTTCCGGTATTACTAAAGCTTATAACTTTTAAACGAATAACATCAGATTAATGCGGGTTTCATTGAAATACTTCACAATGACACTCTATTTTGGATAACCGGAAATGAGAAAAACAAAACTTGTATTATAATGGATTTTTCTTCTGAAAATCGCATGATTCTGTCTGTTCGTTCAACATTTATAAGATTTAGTATTTACTAGAAAATATAATATATTTCCGTTCTAAAAATAAACATTTTACCAAACATTAAAAAAAAAGTAATAAATAAAATATAACAAGAATACTAACCATAAAGGTGAATTTAAATCCATGTCGCTCTGAAGTTTTTAACAATTCAGTGTTAACAGCTATAGTAGCAATCGTAAGTTGGCTGCTGCAGTGTTTGGATAGTGACGCGTACAATTTCTTGATAAACTTTTTTTTATTATTAATAAATAATCAACATTCAGGTACGCGTCGACGTCATATTCCTTTTTTTATTCACTGCAGGACCGACAGGATGACATTTTTTTTCTGATTTGAATCGCAGCTCGGCCAATATTATTTAAGACTTCCAGGTATGTCGACTGAGCCGAGCTACTTGCAACGGGGCACTTTCATTACACTTCTGGCTCAAATTTATATCAATGGTGTTTGAGGATCCAAAAGATTTGGCAAGAATTTTGTTAGTTTTTTGGTTGCAACAGTCAATGTAAATGAAAAATAAAAGGAAACTCCCACCCAAAAATTACAATTCCTAATATTCTGGGTTTAATCGAATAAATCTAATTCGGAGAAAAGGTATCAAGTCAATAAACTAATCAAACTACTGAAGTTTAAGCAAAATCTATTTGGGAATCCCGAAAAATGTTTGCAAATACCCAATTCATCTTCATTCTCGGTACTATCTGTTGAAGCCTAACCTTGTCAATTGATTGAAATATTATACGAGTGGCAACCCTTAAAAAAAGCCAGAAGTGCGCTACTAGTTCAGAATGTTTGAAGTTGAAAGTGACTGAGTGCCCCAGTAGTGCCATATCCCCATCGGTCTTCTGATCCACTTCAAAGTGGGGTGCAGACAGCCAGAGGCACCGCAAGAAACAGAATTGCATCCTTTAAGTAAGAACACAACAAAGGCGTATCATTAGCAAAACGTTTCATATTTTATATCGAATTGCTATGTACGCTCATCCTGCATGTGCCTCTGAAACAAAGGATAAACCAGACTGATTAATCAAGTGTCAAAATAAAGTAGATTAAATAAATATAGTTTTTATAAAGCGCAATATTTTGTTCAGTAGTAAAAGTAGCAAAAGGTATATTTGTAAATCTACATATGAATATTTATAAAGTGTTTCCCTCAACGTACTCATGACTATAATCAAAGATTACAGAATAAAAATATAAGATGTTTCACTCCAGGACGGTTTGATTCAAGTTGCTGTCCCACACGGACGCCGCTCTCATAAATTATGTTTACGACTCGCTTTTGTTGTCAATAACGAGACCTGTAGATACCAGATAAGTTCGAAAAGCTTATTTTATTTCAAGCTATACAGAGGTAATTAAAGAAATAAATATTTAAATTAATAGGATTCTTTATCACAAAGGTTTATTTTTAAATGTTAATTATTTCGAAAAATGTTCGGGATATGAATTTGAAAAGGTGAGTAAAAATAAACTTGAATTTTTAAAATGAATCAATTTACAGTTTTTATCCAGCATCTTAGTAATTTTGTGATACTTATTGATAATCTAGCAGATATTTATCACAAATTCAATTAAATACACTCATTAGCCACCAGAATAATAGGGCCACTAAATTTTGAATTTTGATCTTTAAATAACGCGTATTTTTTGGATTGACAAGGTTAAAACATTAAAAAGAGATGCAGCTGCAGGATACCTTTATTAAAAATTTTTATAAATGTTGTAAAATACCAAGTGTGGAGTTTGGTTTATGTGTTAAATTTAATCTATTGTCTTTCAAATCTTTCAATATACATTTGAGAGTAAAATATATACGGACTCTGGTATAGAGAATTGCATAATATTTGAAAAGTTGATTACATGGATGATGAAAAGAAAATTTAATAAATTCGTTCAAAAGGAACTGACCAATTCCCCTTTGGTTAGCTATAGAATTGAATTTTTGTGTTTTCTTACTTAACTTACGTACTTGTTTATATAATATCCTTATTATAAAAATAAATCCGTAATTTTGTATTAGCAAATATTAATATTACAAAATATTTAGTGTTCAAGCTTTGCTATTAAAGAGAAAAATATTAATGACTTTGCTCATTTCAACAATTAATTAATAAATTTAAAAAATCTATACAACATAAATATAAAACACGAACAACCAATAAACACCGTTCTAAAATAACAGCGCTCGACGGGCGACGTCCCGTATAATATGCCAAATTAAATGCAAGTAAGGACGTAGCGATGTACTGTACCATCCAAGTCACCAGCGGCATCTGTGCTTTACGAGATAAATTCGAACGAGTGAAACATCTTATATTTTTATTCTGTAATTTTTGCTATAATAAACAGTAAACATTTTTTTTTCTTTTTCCTCTTCAGATACCAGCATAATATTATTCAGCGTAACCACGTAAATGGTTGGCATTCGAAGAACTATGTTATACAATAACATAATGAACAATGTATGTTTACTGGGGATACATTCTCTTATAACTACTAAAATATTTATCAAGCCTATTGTGAACAAAAACATTCTAAAAGTTGAAAAACAAATGAATTTCCTTTACATTTTCAACAATGTGTTAAAATGTGTAAGTAAAAAGTAACTAATTTCCTTTATAAATCAAGTAAAACAAAGTATCTTACTTTTTCTTTCATCTGCAGGCATGAGCGTAGCCAGCGAAAGGCAGGAAGGGGCAACTGCCCCCCCCTGGTAGCGAAAATAGTTAAAGACACAATAACCTTTTTTCGTGAATCGCCAGCCCGTAGGAAATCGGTTCCAAATCGTCAGAGACTTTGTGAGACCAGATGGTCGGAAAAATATGGGCTTAAGTATAATTGCAAGATACTCTGCAATTTTGGAACCCGTTATAAACGTTTTATAAGGTAAAAGTATGGATTTGGAAATGGTGGAGAAACAGATTGATGATATTTTAGATGTAAAATCAAAGAAGATTGACAAGATGTCGAAAATGTTTCTTATGATTTATTTAAAAAATCACTTGATATATTGCAGAGAAAGTAGGGGATGAGTTGTCAGTACCACGAGTCACTCAAAAGCAAGGACACAGAAGTAATCCACCATCTGAGTATGCAGTTGAATACTGGCAGCGGAATCCCCTATCTTGATTCTTCAACTTCGTCTTTAAATGTTAGATTCTCCAACGAAAATACACTTGCCTTTGCTTCAACTCAACTTCAACAATATGAGGAAGAAAAAGAATTTAGCAGAAGACAAATTGAAGTGGCTGCACTTTTGGTGCAAATTCATGTTATTTTGCCTGCAACAAGGCACGCAATGCTAATATTAAGTGCTTTCCCATCCACCACTGCTACCGTGGAAAGATCGTTCAGTACCATACGAAGGGTAAAAACCTAGCTCAGAAGTACAATGGGCAATGACAGACTCACTGGGTTGTGTTTGATGAGGGTGCATCGAAAAATTTTGAAGGAAAATCAGGACTGCATAGTGAAGAAAGTTTTGGATAAATTAAGTTTGAACCCAAGAAATCTTTCATTAGTTTTATTCAAGTATAATTAAAATCTTAAAGTTTTGTTTTCATTTTCCTGTTCTTTTCATCCTAAAATTTTACATTTTTGATGACCATGGACAATGGTTTGCCCCCTCTGTTATAAATCCTGGCTACGCCCTTGTCTGCAGGGATAGCAGATACACATCTCAAATTTTGTCAACCAGTCATAAAGAGACATACAGAAAAAGGGGAAGAGCAAGGAAAACATGAAAAAACAGGACATGAAACTTGACAACAAATAAACATTTATCTGATAAATAATATCTATACAAACTGTACAGATTAGCCTTATATAATTCTCATTTTTGAAAATTATTATTGTTTCACATAATTCACTTGATAAAGTTCACTTTTTGTACTCAATTAGCAAATAACAAAACAACCGATGAATTATATTGAAGGAAACTACAAACTTTGGCGAGAAAACAGGTAAAATTGTTAATATCTAGTGATTAATAGGATTAAAATATAAATTTTAGTCTGCAGGACAGTAGTACCATTTGACAAAAATTGAATGGCATTTAAAATATAGTGTTAAAAAATATTTTGGACGCCAAGAAATCCTAATTAAATTTCAACGAGCAATGGAAAAAGTATCTAAAAATTGATAACAAACATATTGTGTAACATACATATAGAGAAAAATAAGTGTTTGATGGTGTTTTACCTATAAAAACCCACCAGTTTTCAAGGCTAATTTGTCTCAGACAACTAGAAGCACCCAATTTAATTAGCATTTCAATGTTTTCTACATTAGTTCTTGGTTCCCCATTTGAAAAATCAAAATATACCTAAACAAATATATTGATAAACATTGAATATTTGTTTTTCGAGAAAAAACCCCACCAAACCAGTCTGGAAATCCCACGAAAAAGTGCTACTATAGACAACAGTACCCAAATTGTATCACTGAAGTTAATAAATGCAAAATTTCAAAACTAAACATGGCTCGATTCTAACACAATTTAAATTGAATTTAATGCTTACCTAGTCCCCTAGCGGCTACATCAGTAGCAACTAAAATGGTAGATTTGCCATTTCTGAATTCATTGAGGACAAAGTCACGTTCTTGTTGACTTTTATCTCCATGCATGCAACAAGCTGGCCAGCCGAACCTTTTTATTGCCCTTGTTATTGCTTCCGCTTTCTTTTTGGTTTCCACAAAGATTAAAATTTTGGAATCGGGTTCACTGTTATTGCCTATTTCTTGTAAAAGTTGGTTTAGTCTATAACAATACAAGTTTCAATAAATTCTAGTGATATATTTGAATGAAATTTCAATATTAAGAAGAAATGTGGTATTATTTCAAGACAAACAAGAGTAGACAAAATAAAAAGACAAGTTGAATAAAAGAATAAGAACCTCAAATTATGAATTGTACAAAGAGAAAAGGAAGAAACCAGGAGAAATGAATTGGCAAAGAAAAAGAAAAATTACGAAAAATAAAATACAAGCAGTTAAGATGAAGTATGTTGGGAGTACCTCAAGTTTAGAATTAACGAAAGTCGACTGTACACAAATAAAATTTTAGCTATTCTGATAAGAGTAAGAAAAAATATGTAATAAAAATATTCTTCACTTACTTAAATTCTTTTTCGAATTCTTGACAAACATCAACAATCTGGAGGATATTATGATTCGCAGAAAGCTGCAGAGATCCAATATTGACTTGAACATAGCTTTTTAGGAAATCCATAGCTAGTTTCTTTACTTCCTTTGGCCAAGTTGCTGACCACATCAAAGTTTGTCTATCAGGTCTAATTTGTTCCAAAATTTTACGAATTTGAGGTTCAAAACCCATATCCAACATTCTATCAGCTTCATCAAGGACTAAGTAAGTACACCTTTCCAGATTTGTGGTTCCCTTTTCAAGAAAATCAATCAGTCGACCCGGTGTAGCTATACATATCTCGACACCTCTTTCTAAATCACGTGCTTGGGGACCTTTTGGAGCCCCTCCAAATATACAAGTGTTTCTAACATAGGAAGAGCTTCCAAAATCACTTGCTACTTGTTGAATTTGTTGGGCCAATTCTCTAGTTGGAGCTAAAACAAGTGCTATTGGACCATCTCCTCTGCTGATAGGTGGTTGATTGTTAATATGTACTATTGCTGGGAGTATGTAAGCCAGAGTTTTACCCGATCCTGTTTGTGCAATGCCAACTAAATCCATTCCACTTAAGGCTATCGGCCAGCCTTGAGCTTGAATAGGAGTCGGTTGATCATACCCTTGATTTGCAACTTCTTTCATAACATAATCTGGGAACACTGCTTCGTCAAAGTGTTGTATAGGGTTGGGGGCATCTCCATCAATGGTTATTTCTTTTGCTCTACGATACTGTTCAACTTCAAATGGTGATCTATTGGCTACTGAGGGATGAGGAACATAAAAATCTTTTTTAAAAGGCCTAAGTTGTATATTGTCCCATTGGGGTCGATAAAGGCGGTTGCCTTGGGGTCCTCTACTGCCACCTCCTCGGGCGCCACCGCCGCCACCAAATCGACCTCCTCCACTTGCGCCTCCTCCGTTACGAAAACCTCCTCCCCCACCACCACTTCTGAATCCACCATTTCCTCCACCTCCGCTTCGAAAGCCACCACTTCGGAATCCTCCATTATCATTTGAGCGAAAGTTGTTTCCACCATCATTACCACGAAAACCACCGCTACCTCCAGTATTATTGCGATTTCCACCGTTTGAGAAGTTATCACGACCTCTAAAAGAACTACCAGTACTTTCAGCACCACCCCCACCTTGTCTTCCAAAAGACCTAGACAAAATATAAGCACTAATAAATTTTTTTTTTCAATTTATAAAGTGACTCAAATTGACCAAAGATCAGCAAACTACGTGCAGTATTCCTGTGTCACTGAGCAAAATAAAATTACAAAACGTTATTACAAACTTCAAAATAAAAATATAGTGTACGTAATTCTAAAGGTGATTGCGTAGACTGGACTGGGTAGCCATTTTTATAATTATCAGCAGCGAATAAAAATATGGTAAATAAAATTGACAGAGCATTCTAAAAATATACTCACATTTTATAATTATTCGATGCACTCTACAAACTAGTTGATATTCTAGATTTTTCCGTTGATTGACTTCAAGTGTACAGATTACAGTTCGCCTTTAGCGTCAATCAATAATCAACTATAATTTAATTTGCTTTTGTCTGTTCCGTCATTCAACTACACATAAAAAAATAATTACAACTATTAAAAGAGAAATAAATAATTCAAAAAATTGTATTACCTTTTCCTTAAACAGCTTTTGTAGTATAAAATATCAAATTCTAAACAAGAATTATAGCTGACGTGTATCCTACTACCAAAAGATGGCAGAAAGAAGGAAAATTAAACGGAAAACGGAAATATAGTATAACATACGTTCGTTTTGAAATACTAGTTTCAATGAAATAAAATGAAAGAGAGGATACACAAATTGATGTGCTAGACGAAGATACCAACGTCAGTTATGTCAAAATGTGGAGCTACGTTCATCCTACTGTCCCGAGCAGAATGAGAATCACTCCGGACCGGAGCCGAATGCGCTCGAAGCATGTTCGAACTGCTTGGTTATTGATCGCGCTGCACCATCCAACCAAGTAGAGTTGTGTTATGTTATCTATGGTAGAGTTGAATGTCTCGAGATTGCGTATGCAGAGGGTTAACTATCGGGTTAAAAACCAAAAATCGCTGTAAGAATATATAAAAATAGAAGTCTACTACAGAGCAGTTCTACCTGTTGTTAAATTGCAGTTCTGAATATGGAGTAGAAAATTAAAAAAAAATTAAAGGAATCTCTTTGTCTGACCTTTTCAAAAGTTCTTAGTACTAACCCGACTTCTAAAGATGGCGCCACTAGTGAACTAATTTCCTCCATACGTGAACGTGACGGTATCGTATCGTATTACAGTCGAACAAAAAGCCAACAACTTCAAGTTCGCACAATATATATTACGTCAAGTATACCAGTACCGTTGACGATATAAATCGTGTTATCACGAGATACAATTCTGTAACCACAAACTGTCAAAAATTTAGAGGGCTAATGGCCGTTTGCACCAATAGAAGCATCGAGTTTAAAATTTAAGGGGTTGCTTAGTTAAACTTCAGTTGCACCAATGTTTTTGCTCTGCTTCTTAGCTAAGTGTTTAATACATTTGTCAACCTCGCTATTTAAATTTCTCTATGGTTTCTAGTGAATTTTCGTTTTTGTGGTTTGAAATAACTTATTAAAAGCTGTTAAAAGTCAATTCTTTGAAAATCAAAGGATCTTATTCTTGTTTTTTTAAATAAGAAAATTGTTTATAATGGAAAACACAGTAAAAAATCGGAAAATCAGATCGTAAATTAAATAGTTCGGGGAAAAGAATTGCTAATATCCTTAGCTGCAACATACAAAGAGGTTATTGGAAATAAGAAAACTGATGGCCTGTATATATGGGCTTAAATTGTCAAATTGTCCAAAGAATCTTCTAGCATTTCTACTAGTTGCAAAAGAGTTTGCTTGGTCAAGCGAAACCGTTGGAAAAAGGTTTTTTCCATTATATTATATTTCTCTATGGTTTTTTCATCCCATCCTTCATAATAGTTTTTACGGTTGTACCGTCTTCTTGGAAATCCATTTCCAAGAATATCCAATACTTACAGATCATTCTCTATAAAAATCCTTATTCAAAAATAAAAACCGAAATCAGAAAAATCATTGACATATACAGGGTGCGGCAGATAAACGGTCAATTAGAAATATCTCGAGAACTAAAGTATTCTGAATTATGAAAATTGGCATGAAGGGGTTTTGAATCATGAGCTATTTAATGAAAATATTGCCGTCACCATTCTACTTCCGGTTATACAGAAAGTTGCACATAACTTTGTAATTTTTGATGAAAGTCCCTGTATATTTTTCAATTTTAGAAATATTTACGTTATTCTGAACATTTTTTGTTAAACCTCCCTATACCTATTTTTAACTGTTTTTGAGTTGTAATGCTTTTTATATGAAAATTACACTTTTCCACCATGTACATAAAATTTAATATCCTCTAACGTAATTTGAATAAAAGTTAAAAGGAACTATTTACCACATAGTGCTTTATCGTTTACACTGTGAAGTTACCTTTTTTATTATACAAGGTGCTGTCAAAATTGGAATTAAAACGGAATCTTTAATCTTCGCGTAATTCCTTTTTTTCAAATGGGACCCTGTATGTGATTATTCATTTTAGAAGAATACGTTGCTTCTATTCCGTATACCTATCTCCTGCAGTTTCCAAATAAATCAGCTTTATACATTTTTGTCACAAAAAATTAATTTATCAAGTCGCCTATGGAATATTCTGACAAATGTCAGTTATTGTTAA
>CAJUYG010000143.1:54389-65597 GCA_910591675.1 Galerucella calmariensis
ATTCCATTCCCAAAAAATGTGAAAATATACAGGGTGTCCCATTTAAAAAAAACTATTACTTTTTGTATCCCCTTAAAATTTACATTTTACATCTTTACTATTTTCAACCCAATTTATTGAAAAAATTATTAATTATGGTGTTTATTTTTTTTCTGCAGCTATTGGTTTTGGGAGATAATTTAAAGAATGAAAAACATTTTTAATTAAAACAAGGATTTTAAGTTGAATTTTATTTCATAAAACTTCATCTCGAAAAAAAGTTTTGATATGAAATAAAGTAAGGGTTGCTAATTTCACCCTCCTATAATGTAACAGGAATATTGAAAAAATACCCTTGATTAGTCCTTTGCGAGTGCACGAGAATAACAGAATTTCAAGTTTCTAGCTATACTGGAATTTAAGATAAAAAAAAACTAAACTTTAGTCACCACCTTTTAGGGTTAATATCTTGGAAAAGGGTGGGTTGAGGGAATTTTGTTATAGGAAAGACCCATCTTAATTTTATAAGACCAATCACGTCCTAAATTTTGTAGCGTGAAAGGTACTTTTATAACTTAAATTATATTCACAGTGGAAATTAGTGAATTTACATACATATTATGTAGTTAAGTCTATCAATATCTATAGGATGTCCTTCGTTAAAAAAACGTTCAATTGCTTATGAAAACTATTTTATTTAAATATGAAGTATACAATGATTTACAAACGATTTAAGGGAACTTATAAAATAAAGTTAAACATTAACAAAAGGTTATATTTTTTTATTATTATTTTTATAAAAACCAAGAATGTGTTTACGAGTTTTTGTAATTGTCTTGTTAGCATATCAAGGGATTTACCAATTATTTCTATAAAAATATAATAATTATAAATAATATACTATGCATCGAAATAAATGAAAAAAGGGGTTCAAAATTAAATGCAGTAATATTAAAAAATTTATTTTGCTGTTTTCGAGTATTTTGTTGTTGTTTTAAGAGAAACTTTTTTTAGTACTCGTTAATCGGTACTTTCATGATTTATTTAATATTTTTTTCGATATTTTCAGTATTTTTACGAGAGGTGTAGAAAAAAAATTAACGAGTTTTTCAAAAAAACATAATTTCAACTTGTAAATTACTCTCAAAATATTGAGAATACTTCATTCGTCTTCATTTAATTTCTATTAATAATTAGTTAATTATTTTATAAATCGCGAATGCGGACGGGGAAGTTTCCTAATTGATAATCATTTTCCTCAAATCTCGAATAAACTCCTCTGGAGCTTACGACGCACTTGCATGCAAAGCTTAGAGAGGTCGAATTGTAGATACGATGTTTGTTTCGCAAGATCACGCAGATTCTCTATAATCGGTTGCTTAAGTTTTGAAATATTTAGTTTGTTTTTATTTGGAATTAAACTACCAATATTATTTTCATCAGCATACCAGTATTAATTCGAATACTATTCAAAGTAACTAAGCTGGTACGAAATATCCCTGAATCAACTATACTGGTATCAACTATTGAATAACTAATTTCTCAACTTAACTTCCCCGGGCTAATAAAAATTGTACCTACCTATTTTAACAGATGTACACCAGTTATAGAAACAAATTTCACAGCTCTACTATGTCGTCTGTAGACGGTCTTTTTTTCTCATGTACAATCGAGTGTAAAGTTAATTTATTTTCACTCGAAAACTTTTGACCACAAACACTACAAATATAATTTTTTTTCGAATGCAAACATTTATTATGCCTAAGAAGATTTTTTTCTTGACGAAACGCCACGTCGCAAATATCACACTTGTATATTACAAATTCTTCTTCTTCGTTCATTCCTTTTGTCGATGTATCAATTTTTTCTTTATCTTCGCTAAAATGGTCTCTTTCATATTTTTCTGCTTCTTTAGTTTGGTTTGGTGCCAGAATTACATGTTTGGGAATTTCGGGTGTTAACGTCTTCTTCATTATGTCGAGTGGATCCACGAAACGGAATTGTGACTGCGGAATTTTCATTGTTTCTGTTTGAGCTTGATTAATCCTCGGATTAATCTGCACTGCACTACTTTTTAATTGAGCTGGTAGTGCCATATATGCTTTTGTGGTATTTTGAATATTGGAATTACTACTAGTTTTTCCTGTTTTTGGGTCTGGCAATCGAACTTTCATGTAATTGACGTATTTAACAGTTTGCGCTTCTTCGGTACTTAACGGAACTATAAAACTATAACCGTTTCTAACTACTTTTTTGTATATTTTGGAGTGTAGTACAGGTGGAAGTGGAGGTTGTTTGGAAAACGTTCGAGGTACGACAAATTGAAAACCATCTCTTACTACTGTTTGGTACGATGTGGAGGTATTTGTGTTTTGTGAGGATGCTGATTTTGATTGGACATAAATGTTTGGTAATGGAGCTGCATCATTGGAAGTTTGCAACGGGTTTATATCGTCTATATCGATAGTTTCGATTTTAATATTTCCATCGTAAATATTGTCGGGTGGTTTGTAACTGAAAATAAATTTTTATTAGAAATATTTCAACCTTAAAAAATATTTTTTCTACAATCACATTGAAAAGTAGGCTTTTTCGCTTGCCATTGACAACGAAAAGTTGACGTTTCTTGAGGAGAGTTACTTTACGCTCGGCGAGCGTAAAAAATGGCAAAACGCTCGTTGCCCATAACATACTACACAATTGTATTGAGAGTGACAGATATAAAAGTTTGAAACATATTTGAATTGACATATTTAAACTGACAGATTTTGAAAGTTTTTATGAATTCTACTTTATATTTTTTTTAATAGTTACAATTAAGTGATTGCAGAAAAAATGTTGTATGTATTACGAGCAAAAACGTGACATTATTGCTTTCGAGTAATTACTCTCAAGCAATAATGTATCACTTTTCGCTCTTAATACATAAATAATTATTTCTACTGTTTTTTTTATTATGAAAATTATTAAATAAAAAACCTCAATGTTTCTTCCACCTTAATTTCCCTAGTACTTCTTAATTCTCGAAGGAACTATTCACAGTATTCTGCTCTAGAGGGTATGTCACGACGAGCATACAATATCTACACTGAAAGAAATATCATCATTTTTTCTCTTTTATTCAAATCTACGGTCAAAAATATTTACACTTGTTAAGTTTTAGAGTATAACATTTTCACATACTTACACTTCAAGCTTTATCATTCTACAATGCCCTTACAAGAGAAATAAATTCAAAATTTATTAAATAACTATTTAAAACGTTTTATTTATTTTTTTATTTATTACAATAGTTAACTATAATGTTTTATTTATTTAAATAAAACTATTAAACACAATAATATATTTCTAAGCCCCCATTAAATACATCGTGAGTTCTATTTCGTTCGGAGATAATTCTAACTAACTGAACTACCATATTTCTGATTTTCAACGTTTTTTTAGCATTCCAATTGTTATCACGAATTATTAATTTTTTCCCAAATGGTATGGGTCATTTTAGACCAAAAGTACAAGTAATTAGCAATACGGCTGATTTTTTTTATAAGTACCTTGAAGTACCTATGTACATTAATATAAAAAAAAGTTTACCAGTCTATCGATTTCCCAAATTAGAAAAAAACTCGAAAAACTTTTTTTTTCGAAATTTTTCAATATTTTACGCTGGGAGACAGGTGGAGAAGAATAAAAAATACCACCGTGTAGGGGAAGTGTTTTGCAATAAAAAAGGTCTCTTGCGTTTTTTTCGTCCGATCAATGGTTTGTCCGTAAAAAATTCGGTAAACTAAGTATGTGTTCCGCATCCGCGCGACTCTGCTACACGGCGGTAAAAAATATAAATATTCAATCAGAATTTTTTTTCAAGCTCTGGTGAGAGTTGAGGTTGTAAATAATAAATAAATGTGATAGGTAAATTAATTTCATATATTTTTATTGGAAAAAGGTATGAAAAAAATGATATATTAATCTTCTTTTACACATTTTCACTATATACATTTTGTTCGTTAAATATTAATCTTTATATTATATGAGTATCAAATTTCATTTTGAAAAAATAAAGAAGATTCCTACCCGAATCTATAAAAATTACTATTTTCGCTTATAATACAAAAAATCATTGAATCCAAGAATGTCTGTAAATTAATTAATTTTGTAATTATATATTCTTGATCTTAGAAGTTTCCCCAACATTTCTACGCAAACCCCATTAAAATTACTCCAGTTTTAACAAAGTTACAGTATTTAATATATATATATTATCTTGTAAATTCAAGATTCCTAAAATTTACAAAATAATGAAAAGTGCCGTATTTCGTATTTAGGAGAAATTAATTATCCGTAAATTTTATCTATGGAACAGACCTCCTAAATAACAGTTTCCATCCTTCAAAAAATTGTTTCAATGCCACCTTATTATATATTATATTTTTTATCCAGATACTTGCTTTTTGATTAGAATTGAATATTTATATTATAGGATATGAGTAATTTGCTAAAAATGATTATGTGCTATGACAAAAAATGCCATTTTAAAGCCGACACTTTCCTCTTCAAAACGCCGTATTACAATTATTTATATACTACATTATAACTGTACAATAGTTTATACTTAGTTTACCGACTTTTTTCCGGACAAACCATTGCTCGGAAGAAAGAAACGCAAGAGACCTTTTTTTTTCAAAACACTCTCCCTACACGGTGGTATTTTTTATTTTCCTCTACCTTCTTCCCTGCGCGAAATATTGAAAAATTTCGAAAAAAAAAGTTTTTCGATTTTTTTTTGTAATTTGGGAAATCGATAGACGGTAAACTTTTTTTCATATATTATTAATCTACATACTTTAAGGTACTAATGAAAAAAAAATCAGCCATATTACTAATTACTTGTAGTTGTTACCCCTATCGTCTGGCCTATATAAATAATACGAATACCCACTGCCGAATTCTAATAAAAGTAAGCTGACACGAAATATCTCTGAACAAACTATGTACAGTAGAAACTCGATTATCCGGCTCTCAGTTACACGGATTCGCGATTATCCGGACTACCGACTCATTATATTATAATTACCTACAAGTCAAATTTTATTTATGCAAGCATGAACGTTTTAGTATGTGCGTACATGTATGTATATAATCTAAGAAGATGTATCTCCTAATAATTTCTTAATAAACATTGATTTTCATTGATATGTATTTGTTGTTTTTAATAAATAACATACATAACATCGTATGTACAACATATGTATGCACAAAACCCGCTTTTCTTAGTACATTCGATTATCCGGCTTTTCGATTATCCGAATGCCTAACGACAATAATTAGTCCGGTTAATCGAGTTTCTACTGTATATTATATAAATGACTAATGTAGGCCATACACGCTACGGTCTACCGGAGAAGTCTACCTGAGCATTTTTTCACGAATGCATTGAATGAGAACGCACTGACTTTGGTAGGACACGTGCTAATTTTGAAGAAAATTGAAACAAAAACAGGAAACAGTAAAAAGGAGTGTTAACAATGATTATTGAATGGAACATATTTCTAGCATTGCTTCTCAAATTACGAGGCTTGTTCAATTGAAACCCATCTTTGGTACAGGAAAAATTTATTGACAAGTACAGTTACAAATAACTACCACAACAATTGAGGCACATATCCCACTGTTTCACCAACCGATGTATACCCTGCTTATAGAATTCTTGTGGCTGCTGCTGGAAGAATTCTTTCACAGCGTTTTGTACTTCTGCGTCCGACTGAAAACGGTTACCTTTTAACGCCTTTTTTAGTGGCCCAAAGATGTGAAAATCCCAAGGCGATAAATCGGGACTATAGGGTGGATGCTCTAATATCCTCCATTTCTTTTGTTGCAGATTTTCTTTCACTACGTTGGCAACCTGAGGCCGAGCATTATCACATTTGGATGGATTGTTAACAACAAACGCCATTTCAAAGTCACAATACTTAAAATCGCTGTCAAATATAAACGAAATAAACAGATCAGTGTGACGTTTGCATACACTACTAATGTTGGAAAACGTCAGTTGAATGATTACAATTGTTTCCAAGGCTAACATGACCAAAGATGGGTTTCAATTGAACAAGCTGTGTATTTATTTTTCGCACAAGTAGGTACCGCTTTGTTCATTTCTGGCTCAATTTTTCTATGAGAAATTTATAAGCAGCTTCTTTTTTTGTCTCGATTATCGTATCCATGATGGATACCTTTGCTTTTGATTTGCCAAAGAATATATATTTTTAACGGGCAAGCGTAAGTAAAGTCCTCCAGAGGAGTAACCAACCCATTTCGCGCGATCGTTGATATTTTATATAGCTGGGCTATACGAACGTGCTCTGCGATCTCTTTCAAGCAACCGCGCTGCACATTCCTCCTCATTTGTCACTGCGTGACAATTCGATGGTGATCAAACAACTGACACGACCGAAGTGCATGCAATTTTGCACCGGTTGTCTGTACAAGTTAAAAAACTAGCTTGTATGGCTCTTATTACTTAGCATCTAAAATAAAAACTTTTACATACTTCCTGTACAATTTTTGGTATGCATATTTAGCGCCCCCTTAGAAGTAAATCCAGCATTACAGATCTGGCAAATATACGGTCGTTCCCCAGTATGAGTCCTCAAGTGAATTCTTAGTGGCGCCCCCTGGCTGAAGCACCTACCGCAATACTCGCAAGAGTACGGTTTCTCTCCGCTGTGAACTCTTTCGTGCATCACCAAATAATCTTTTTTGGTAAAACTCTTAGCGCAATACGTACAAGTGTACGGCTTAAAACCAGTATGGACCCTATAGTGAACTCTAAGTTTATTTTTTTGAGCAAATCCTTTACCGCAAGTATCGCAAAGATGCTTCTTAGCGTGTGGAAGACTATTTTTAACGTGCTTATCTTCAAAATGCTTTTCAAAAGTGTTCAGTTTACTAAAAACTTTATTGCATATCGAACATTGATTAGGAAGTAGTTGTCCGTCGATGCCAACTCTGTGAGCGCGTAATTGGTGGCTCAAGAGATATCTGGAATAGGTGAACATTTTTGAACAAACTATACAAGTGAATGGTTTGATGCCCAAGTGTTCGTTGTTATGTTCTCTGTACAAAACCAGATCGTTGAAGCCTTTACCGCAAGTTTCACATATGTAGTTGAATTTCTTAAGATGAGTGTAGTTCACGTGCACTAAAAACCCCGTTCTTTTTAACGTAGTGTAAGGGCACAAGGGACAACGGAATTTGTTTTCGGGATCGTGCGTGTAATTGTGCGTACCGAAGTCGTATAATTTTGTAAACTTTTCGTCGCAAATGGTACAAGTATAAATAACTTTATGAGTTTTTATGTGCGTTTCGACTTCTTCTTGTGCCGTGTATTCCGCAGAGCAAGTACCGCAAACGTAGAGATCTTGTACCGGGTCGTACTGGTACGTGTGTTCTTCTTCTTCTTGATTTTCTTTGATGTGACATTCTTTTTTGTGATCGGATAGACTTCGCTTGCTGGGACATACTTCGTTGCATTTTTTGCACGGCCATAGTTTTAGTATGTTGTACTGCGATCTGGTGTAGGTGGATTTTTTTAATTTTTTTTTAGCAGCTGGTCCGTAATCGCTGTCGTCTTCAGCGTCTGAGTTCTCGCTGTAAGAGAATTTTTGGATTTTTAGTTTTCGAACGGGTCTTGTGTTTGTGGATCTTTTGTTTTCCTTTACTGTCCTAAAATAAAGTGTGTAAGTTAGTAAGGTGCGTGATTTTTCATCGACATAATATTAAAAATACATAAAATTTTCTCAAAACCGTTAAAATAGTTAGGTAGTAAGTGCGTTCTGTAAATTTTTGTCGGTATTTTCACTCGTAGATAAAGTCCTTGATAACTGTACCTGATGTTGCGTCAAATTCCAAACATATTTTCTGCCAAGTTGATCTTTTAACTTCCACAAGTTAAAATCTGTAACAAACGGGTCTGTCTGGATATTGTATAAAATTTGGAGCCAAGTCCACTTATTTTCCCAAATCTTTCCTTTCCGTAACTAGTAGACAGTTTATAGTTAACTGTGGCTCAAAGTACTAAACAAGAAATATTTGAGAATGTTCTATCCACTGTTAACTAGCAGGGTAAATGTTTGACTGCAACGTGAAGTTAGGTACGATTTGATAGAAAGGTATCAGAGACTTTATTAAGAGGTGAAAAGACCGGCCCTTAGTTTTGTTCCATCATGTAATATTAATAATAATAATAAGTTTCTCCACTGCTAGCTGTGAAGTTGACAATTATTGCTTCTTCTAGCCAACTGAGAAGTTGAATTTCTCTGTTAGTGGTTAATAATTTTATTTTATTAACCTAGGTCATTAATTGACATGCTATAAGGCCATTAGTTTAAAATTCGCGCTCAACACGACTGATGACTGATACCATAACGAGTACGTTCGTAATATTTCCAAAGCTGACAGTGTACTTGTCAGTCAGACGACGGGGTAAACGCTTTTCGTGGTGCGTTTGTGAATTATTTCCAATGTTTGTGTTAAATTTGGCTAATAGTGGAAAACATTGTATATACACCATGGTGGTGGAGACATTCATAAGCCTCGCACCTTATTCCGCTCGGGGAAAAGCCCCTCGCGAAATAATTTTGGTGCTCGGTCAATAATAATAGTCTTCACCACCTTGGCACAGTAGGTATAGGAACGAACTGGGAACGAACCAGTATGTTATCTCGTGACGTTACACTGCCGAGCTCTCTGTGACTTACAACATCGAATTATTTATTACAGCTTATATTTTTACGGGTTTTCGGTATTATTTTTATAGTTTATAAGCATTTTTTGCAATGGAAATATTATAATTGTTATAATTGTTCCAAAGGATTCAGAAAGGTGAGAAACTGTTAGTATAATACTTTATTATTTGATCTTAATATTACATTTATGAGCCTTAGTTTCATGCATTGATTTAATTTGTTGTTTTTGTTTAAGAGCTAAAGTTTGGCTCGAAGCATGCGATAGGCCTGACTTGATGCCAAAACTATAAACTCTATACAATAGTAGTCATCGTTTATGTGGTGCATTTTGAACCAGACATGATTATTCAACCTCATAAAAGAAAACTTCTCTTAAAAAAGGCTATTCCAACAATATTCCTTTCATCAAATACTGCAATGCCTAAAGACTTTCAGACAAATGATTTATTGGAAAAGAATTTTGTTCGCTACTTTTGTGGTTATTTAATTGAAACAAATTCATACATGCAGCGTATGTGAGACGTATTCATAAGCGTATCAGAATTTCGACAATTCGTCTTTATATTGTTACCTTAGAGCTTATGAAAATACGAATAAGGATACTTTTGGAAACTTGAATATGCCGCATGAAAATGTTGTACAATACATCTCATTATCAGAAACATTATTCCAAATGACTTTTGAGAAAGTTGCTACGGAAGATAATATTGTTGAATCACTCAAAAATATTAGTGGAACAACAGAGTTTGTACATTCTTGTGTTGATTTTCCAAAAAAATATTTAATTAAACTTTTCTTCAGGGTACGACTATATTACACATTAAAATTTGTCAATAAAATTTTTAAAAATCATAACAAAATGAAAATTGTAATATGGAAAAACCAATAAATATTTGGTATAAGACTAGTGTTTTATTCACTCATCAGTGTACTGTTCTACAATATTTAAGAAAAAACATTTAACACGTTCAAGTCATTTTAAAACTTATGCCACCTACGCCTATGGTAAAATGAATCGTAAAGCGATCCGTTCAAGGTCATCAAAAGCTCTAGCAATTTGGTGTATGTTATACTATTTTCCACTACTAGCTGTGAAGTTGACAACTATTGCTTCTTCTAGCCAACTGAGAAGTTGAATTTCTCTATTAGTGGTTAATAATTTTTCCTATTATTAATCTAGGTCAATAATGGACAAATTCAAATATTTTGAGAATTCAGGGATGGTACTTCAACAAAAACTTGTGCAACATAATTTTGTATACCCAAGAGATTGTATTTAACATATTTTGCTGCTTGAAATAACCCATCAAGATAAAATTATTTAATTAAAAGTGCCATTCATTTAAAATTGGCACTCAACAAAAAATGACTAATGACATAACCAGTACGTTCATAATATATAGAAAACTGACAGGGTACTTGTCAGTTAGACGACGACGGGGTAAACGCTTCTCGTGATGCGTTTGTAAATTATTTTTAATTTTTGTCTTAAATTTGGCTAATAGTGGAGAAAATTGTATATACACCATGGTGGTGAAGACATTTATCAACCACGCACCTTATTTCGCTCGAGGCAAAGCCGCCCGCGAAATAATTTTGGTGCTCGGTCAATAATAATAGTCTCCACCACCTTGGGGTATAATATACTATTATTGCTTATAGAAAACAATATTTGAAGCAATGTTTGTGTGTGATAATTTACAAAAAGTTTACAAGACAGTTGGTAACAAAAATATAAATAAAATAAATACATTATTCATCTAGTATTATATGACCATAATTAAAGTATAGTACAGAGGTAGCAGCATGAAAAACTACCTCAGATAGGTTTATATTTTTCAGACAGGATGTATTAATAACTGTATATATCGGACGCTATAATATTCATTGTTGAAAAAAAATTATTTTTGTATTTTTAAAGAATAATTAAGATTTATATTTTGCAAATTGTTGAGGAATAAAGGGTCCTGAATACAAAGACAGGAAGAGGGTATTTAAGTTTTTTTCATGTTTTAAGTGAAGAAGTGGCATTTTAAATTTGAATTTCGCGCTACTTTCAGAGAGCCACTTTGAATTTCCTGATTTTCTCGACTAATTGATTACCCAAAACAAGCGATTGAATATTTTTGTCCAAATATTTTCAATCTTTAATTATTTTTGATGAAATCATGGGTCAAAAACGACACTAAACGGATCGAAATGTCTCTACAAGTAACATAAAACAACAAACACTACAAATTCTTGTTCAATATAATATGCCTAGCGGCCAAGATCACGCGTAATCACTATAAATTTCTTGAAAAATACATAAAAACGAACCCATCTAACTAGACAATAAAATCTGATGGAGAAGATATTTCCCATTTTCGGAGCTATTTTTTTTATTTCCAAAGTCCACAAAGTAGCAGTTAACATGAAAAGTATGGTACTTACTGTTAATATATACAGGGTGGGGCAATCTTCTGACATCGGAGGATTACATTGTTGT
>CAJUYG010000143.1:70325-135279 GCA_910591675.1 Galerucella calmariensis
TTTTGATAATAATTTGTAGTTTTTTCTTATTCTTTTGGGAATCAAACCACAATAATGTTTTTTATTTCGACATTTCGGTAGCGTTCCAGCTACCGTTGTAAAGATTAGGTAGTAATAAAATTGATAAAAACATTTTTGGTCCCTATCTGACACAACGAAAAAATATGACAACTAGACAATCAATAATATTGATCAAAATTTTTTTTATCAATTTTATTACTACTTAATCTTGACAACGGTAGCTGGAACGCTACCGAAACGTCGAAATAAAAAATAAAAAACATTATTGTGGTTTGATTCCCAAAAGAATAAGTAATGCCACAAGGAACTTACAGAAGATAATAATTTGTAACACCAAAGTTAATATCAAAAACTTTAAAACTTCTTATATCATAGGCCGGGGTTATTAAATTACATACTCTCATCTTTTGGAAATCGAAAGAACTTTATTTTTCTTCTCGAATAAAATTTATTTGGACAGTCTCTGTATAAACAATACACTTCGCCGTGATGTTTATTCATTTTATAAGAATAATAGTCTATACCACTATATTTTTATAGTTAATATATTACCACAACGCACAATCGATTAGTCAAATAACACAATTAATATCGCCGATTGAGCACCTTCAAACAATGAAGCAAACAAAAATGGCGGTATGAATTTTGAGGTATGATTTTGAGAATATTTTGACGTTTTGAGCCAAGCTGTCACCGTTATTGTGCATGGCTGCCAAGGATATGGTTTGTGGAAAAAAGTATAGGTATATTTATGGTATGATTTTTATACATTATAATCTTTTAAGAACCCTAATAAAATTGATTAAAAACAAGTAATTATCGAATATTTGTATCTGTATAACTATCACACTTAAAAATAATGCCTATAAAATATTTGACCTATTATCGTAAATTGAAGGAAATATTATGAAAATTGACAACCCTGTTGAGAAATTTCGCGAAGCAGCCCGAACGGAGTCGACATACGACGATATACATTTAAATGAGTATGTCCACCCATCTACCTCTCTTTTTACTGTTCTATGTCAAGCTTTCGTATCTGTTCTCTTTATAATCTGTGCTGTATGTCTGTTTTAACCCTTTACAATGCAGCAACTGCTATATAATGTGTCAAATATTCTCAAAATGTAGTAGGGGAGAGTTGACGATGACTTATATTCATACTATCATATGTATCTATCACATATCGTAAAATATATAACCACCCACACTCAAATCAGTGAAATTGATGTTACAGTAGATTTGTGGTGGTCTCTAGCACCTCTAGTGCTATAGAATTGGTAGGCCAGTTAGCTAATGAAGGCTCTAAAGAAGACTTAATAGGTCTGGAACGGAAGAGGGACTAGATAATGAACACCAACTTAAATGGAGGTAGACGTACATTTTTGGTGGCTGGAATCTTTTGACAGTCAGTCAGTCAGTGTAGTTAATAGTTATTTAGGTAACAAGTCCCGAAAGTGATATTATACGGGATGAGTAGGCAGTTTCCAGGGCAAGTCCTGGAAGCCTGCGAGTCCCGTAAAATCACTTTCGGGTAGCGTTACGTACAATATTTTTTCTGCAGCCGTTTTTCCATTTCTGGATGGGAAAATTGAAAATACAGTTGAACTATCAACAAATTTATTTTGACAAGCGATGTCTTAATAAAAATTCGGTAAATGTCTTTGCTAAGGCCGCCTACATAGATATTGAAAATTATTCCGAAAGTAAAACAAAACATTCCGAAAACAGCTACTTTCGGTACGATTTGTGTAAAGTTTCATTTTCATAAATCATACCGAAAGTTCTATTTTCGGGACGGCTGCAGAAAAAAAAAACTTGAGAGGTGTCAAGGGACACCCGGATGGAACGAAGTTCCTTTCGATTAATTAGTGAAGGAATTGTACATATACATACACACACCGAAACATTTATATATATATATATATATATATATATATATATATATATATATATATATATATATATATGTACTCTGTCTGTCTATTCTTTCATACACGTCATAGATGCGCTGGACTTTGTAAACACAACAACAGAGTGTATATATATACTCTCTCGACTTCGTAAACACAACAGCGTATAGGTTAGAACACGCACGGCTTGCTAAATACATACGTTCTGAAATTGTAATATTAAAATATGATTTGTTTTTGAATTTATTAAAATTATGACGCGTACACTTGCTAAACACACAAAATGTGGAGATTATAATGCGTATGACTTGGTTAGCACAATAATAAAGAGAGGTTATAGTGCGTACTTGCTAAAAATACAAAAGCATTTATTATTATTATCTGTATATAATCGTATATTGCAGCATGTACCTTTCTTCGCATCTAATACACATGAGAGCTCATGGCAGCATGTGTTGAATGCCTTGATATAGACGCATAGGTTGATGATTCGCACCCGGACTATGGTGAAAATTTTTTCAATTTATTTGCTTTCTATAAGAGAGAAAGATACAGACAGAGAAACATGCGATGCGCACAGCTTACAATAGCTTCCTATATCAAAAAGTGTCGTGACAAAACTTTTCGTAAGAATTTTATACGTCTAGCCTCCTTTCACAACGCGCGATAAGGAACTTCGTTCCAAAAACTGAGATACTTTGCACATATTTCATGTATCTTCTTAATATATATAAATTACGTGTCCGCGATGGACTCCTAAGCTACTTAACCGATTTCAATCAGATTTGTACACCGTGTGCACCGTTACATCTCAATTGATGATCGCAATATTATTTTATTGCAAATTATTTGACAGTCACAATTATCTGCTAGCTCCAAATGATTTTAACAGATGGCGACATCTGTTGACTGGATTGATGGCGCGCTATGTCAAACTTCAAAATGTTTCATATAAGCTACAGTTTGATCCTAATATTGTGCACCGATTTAGTGCTAAATTAAATTGAAATTAAGAGTATTTATAATTCAAAATATTATTGTTAGATGATTTCAAACTATCCGCCCTACCTACCTCATTTATAAGTTTAACTTTGTAATATACTATTTGTTACAAACTTGAATAAGAATAATAATACATTTTAAATTCAATTATTTTGTATTGATTTTGCTTTAGGTACATCAACTGTACGAAAATTTTGATCAATTGTGTTCAAAGTCCTTCCCCTTCAAATCCCAAGCCAGCTTTAACGTTTTCGTCTTCGTTCGTAAATGATAATTTCATTCTAATAAAGGCTAACGGTAGTAGAAAATCAGTTATGAAGGTCGCCATGTTTTTTTTTCACAAATGACATCTATGTAAAAAAGCATTGTGGTGCCCATGCCTGATGTTTCCTGCCGTTCCCCTTAAATAGTTTACAGCAATGTAATATGACAAAAACGTTAGCCACAGCAACGCGTGGCCGGGTCAGCTAGTTTATTTATAAAAATAATCCAAGCTATGTGAATAGTTCGAAGGGTCGACTCTGCTGAACCGCTACTCCTATTTTAACACTAACATTTAAAAAATTGCAATACATGAAGTTTTTATTAGACACTTGAAACAAAATTTTACAGTTTAAACCATCTATGTTTGTCTATAGTAAACAAAATTTCAACAGTTCCTAAGCTAGTATATTCTTCAATAATCCTGTATATCTCTTACTCGTGTCGCTTGCAAAAATTTGCTTATTTCTGGTTGTTCTAATCTAAATGTTGCTCCGTACAATCCATTTATTCACAATATAATTTATAGAAAATGTTCGGAATCAGTATTAATTCCCAAACTGTCTTGAAACACTTTACTATCAATTTCCATATCTTCGATAACTTCTTCATCTTCTATTCCGATGTCTGATTCTTTTTCTCTGTAAATCCTTGTTTTGTAAACCAATTTTTTCGGTCTTTTTTTACTCTTGGAACTTCTTTGAACTCCAGTCTTACTGACCTCGTTACGTCTAGTTGAGTTTTTCAAAACCATTTTAAAGAAATTTTCGCATTGATCCAAAGTAAAATCGTTATCCGATAATTTTACAAGATGGAAGAATATACCGATTACGTTTTTAAACATTTTAAACGGGATTTTTTCTCTTTGTTCCCGCGACCCCCCTGCCCAAGAGCAAAGAGTCATAAATTGTCTGGTAAAAAAGAAGTCCACCAGCTTGTAGCAATTGTCTATACCGCTACCATTTCCCTTAGTACCGCATATGAAGCACATTCTAAGGACGAGGTCTTCTACTGATGCTTTATCTTGTAATCTACCCTCTAGCTCTACTAGCTCTTCCAACGTCCCTATAGGTTTTAAAGGATCTGTTGTTATAATTTCTTGAGTTGGCCCCGTTGGAAAATTATCAGTAGGTTGAGCTGGAGGTGAAAGTGAACGCGAGGTTCCCAATAGCTTTTCAAAAAGTTGATCATGTTTAGTTTGTTTATATATAATTGTTTCTAAGCTTTGCAAAATTATGTTTTGATTGGATAGTAATTTGTCCAATTTTGTTTCTTGGCTCAGTGCCAGGTCTTTCCATTTTTCTGCATCGATTTTGTTCTGATTCGGATCGCAGTTGGTTTGTGGAAACGAAAAAAAATTATCTGATTTCTTGGCAGTATCCGGTGGCTTCGATCTTAATATATTGTTGTCATTTTGTGTGTTTTTTGGTTGGTCATCTTGAAATTGCCTAAAATGAATCGAATTTAATATTTATATACAAAAAATTATTTTTGAAAACGGAGTTAGATGTAATCTGGCAGGATCGTCAAGCTTGCCTTCATCGATTACATATTAATATTTAATAACTGTAGGACTACTTTGATATATGTATTTAATTGGTAGTTCAAGAGAACTACATTTTGTTTATTAGATTCACTTCCAATCAGTACCTTGTCCACTCTTCGATTAGCTGATTTTACCTACACAGTGACACATTAACCGTTTCTGAATTCTCTGTGAAATTAATTTTTACTTTTTTCGGGACATTTTCTGAAACAACATCAGTAAACATAAATAAATGGGTTTGTAGGTATGAACATTTATGTATCAACATCTAGTGCAATTATAGACATGTGTCAGTGTTAAAAAAATAACAGAGTTTTGGACGGATGATATCTACTTTGTACTGATGAGGCGTAAATAGGCCGAAACCGGTAAACAAGTGATATTGTCCCTTCTAACTACAACCCAGATTGGTTGGTATCTTTCAGATATACCAGCCCCCTTTAACTTTGAAGTGTAATTCAATACCCTCCGTGGCATATAACCAGGGAAGAAGTTGTTGCTTCTTAAAGAACGGACTGCTCTATAAAAAGTAATTTTCAAATTTTTAAGCTGTTATAATAGTATTAAACTATCATCTTTGACATCTATTAGTTTTTAACGTTTTCAGCATTATATTGCAAAACAAATTAGAAACTCAACTTAATTTTTTTCTTTAATAAAAGGCAAGTCCACATGACTTCATTTACAATCGTACTTTGCATAACGTTCCTCTTGGATATTTAAAATTACTAAGGAGCTGCAAGTTTCTTCCCTTTGTAGTAAATAATAACTGTTACTTGCATTTTAGTTTTTTCCATTTTAATCACTGAATCGTATCATTTTGGATCATATTAAACTTTGATGTCAATTCCTGAGATGTCTTTATTAAAAGTATTTTGTACCAACAATAGTCTGTTATATAAAATAGGTCATGCCTACTATAGTCTAACAACTGTCTGGTTATATTCCGAAGGATATACAGCGTGTCCACGGATGGAGTATCCTATAGGTGAAAAAATTTTAAATATTAATTTAGTGAAAAATATTATTCTTGATAAAAAGTTTTGCTTGTTCTGAAACCTCATAAAATGAAATAAAATTCAAGTTTTTCAAAACCTGTCTCATTTTATGGTCAGTTTTATGAAAACCTGGAGTTTGACTTTTTGACATTTCTTCACATATTCGCTAATATCTCGGGAGCCTTAAGGTTTGCAAGGTTCTAGTCTACGCAATTCGATTTAGAATTGAATTTTCTGTAAAAAGAAGAATTTTGAAAATTATGAGTCTTTGCGAATTAGTATAAGTTTCGGTGTTATGGCGTAGACTAGAACCTTGCAATCCTTAAGGTTCCCGAGATATTAGCCAATATGTGAAGAAATGTCAAAAAGTCAGACTCCAGGTTTTCATAAAACTGGCCATAAAATGAGACGGGTTTTGAAAAACTTGAATTTTATTTCACTTCATGGGATTTCAGAACAAGCAAAAATAACATTTTTCACTGAATTAATATTTAAAAATTGTTTACCTGTAGGATACTCCATCCGTGGACACGATGTATAAAAGCCTTCAAATGAAGCAATCCTGGAACATTTGGCCAGAAGTATAAAACTCGCAGTCCAGGTTTGTTTAGCAGTATTTAATTATATGCCAAAACAACCAGAGACAGCTTAGTCGATTGAGGAGAGTCATGTTCTTTTGAAGTAAGTACCTACTTGAAATTGAAACATAGCCAGGAGATGGCAGTGGTTAAAAGAATAGTCTACATAAACTATAACTGTATATTTTCTATTAATTATAATAATTTGTATAATATAATAAATTACAATCCTGCCATTCCATTTTTTTTATTAAATATTTGATTTTGATAAGATATCATACCTATAAATAATAATTTTTTCTACACCCTGAAGAGTAGTAATAAGCAAAAAACAAAAATTAATTTGGAATTGGTAGGAATTTTGAAAGAAATTTTCTATTATGCGTTCTTTTGGTCTAATAAAATTGTATCTTTAATGAACTAAATAAGTTTTCAGTTCTACTATGTATCTCCTTAATCCCTTGCTGAGTTTGCACGAGTAGTAAGGAGTGTACATTAAATTTTGATTCAATTTGTATGAAGTACTAGGTATCGTTATTTTTAGCACCTCTGTATTTTAAAATATCTTTAAATTGATTCCAAACGTTGTGTAGAATACTTCAAAATCAATGACAAATTTTTCGTTCCTATTAATATATTTTTCCAATTTTATAAAAAAAAAACTTTCTCTTCAGGCTGTTGATACGCCTATTTAAAAATATATACATGTTCAACATTTTAAAATAATAATTATATATCAAACAAATTAAAAATCAAAAATAATTTTTTTATTAAAGAAATCGAACAAAAACTAAGCAAAGGATTAATCAGGATACAGGAACACTTTTAGATCTAAATCTAAATATGTCCATCTTCAATCGCTTTGTTAGGTTTTTATCCAGATTTTATATAACACATGTAAAATAAAAAAAGTGATGCACTACAGCTAAATTATAATAAAGTATCACAAATACATTTTAAAATTCATCCAATTTTCATGTATTCAAATATGTATTTGGGCCAGGAACGCGTTTATATTAGATTTGTTCCAGCACGCGTTGAAACTAATTCGAAATTGTATTGAGTGGGCAATTTAGTGTTCCAAGCCTATTTTTGAAAACTAGTAGTAATTCGAGGTTCCAGCAGATTATTAACGTACAACAGCAATAGAACAATTTGATCAGTTCTTGTTCTGGAGCAGATATTTCAAATTCTCTTATTTTACGCAAGCGGAGCGCATATGTTTTGTTTTGAGGCTAGTTTGTAATAAATCCCAATCACTAATCAGTACGATTACAACAAACGTTTCTATGAACGCAGCTATTGAATCTATTGTTTATCAACAGGTAAATTCAAAATTAGATTTAGACAGTTTAAATTATGTTTCAGAACTGTCTTACAACTCATTGTTGGAACAAACCTATTCATGTACAAGTACCATCTCAGTGAAATTGACTTGTTGTGTATGTGGTCGTACCTCGGGTTAGCTAGACATCATACCCTGAATTCATATAATATATACACATTGGCAACGTTGAAAACTCGTCCGCACACAGCATGTTAAAAACTGAAAGCTTTTGTAATAAAAGATTATCATCATTTCACTGAAGCAGTTCTTGTACATTATTTCAATTTTTTATGAAAAATTAAAACAAAAATAGTGTAGAATAGAGCTGGCGCTAAATACAATCAAACAAAAGCAATGCTTTTACAAAAACTATAATTTTGTAAAAGAAAAATTAACTTAAACTATCTGGTTTCCAAAAAAATGACAATTATTTTGGTATTTTGATTCATTATCTATATTTATAGGTATATACTCAAAAAATATGTTATATGGGTTGAAATGTTGAAAAGGAAGGTGCAATGTAAGTATATTAGTAGCAGATATTAGTCAGCAAGGGCTTACTTCTCACTTATTTTTATGCAAGAACAAGTAAATTCACTGAAATGACACATGAATAAACTGACTTTTAATAAGATTATTATTGGAAACCTTCCTTTGTTCAGTCTACTAATATTTACATTGTAGATAACACAGCAACATCTGTATTTTCAAAATACATTCTATGCTGCCTGTATAGTTTTTGTATCCGAATCTAATTATATAATTAACATTGTATATTAGATTCCGTCAGCTCTAAACTAAGGTGCGAACTAGAAAAATAGGGTTCCATTTTGTGACAAGGTTATACAATAAAAAAATTACATTAGATGTAAGCATACAATTTACCCTTTATTTGGAGAAATCAGATATTGCAATATGAATATCCCCTTTGTAACCTACTGCTGCGACCAGGATACACTGGATTAAAAGGAGCAGGTGAGCTGAGACCCCAAGGTAAACCCAAAAAAAACGAACCAAATATACCATTGGGAAACTTGAGAATGGGTGAGGCAAAGTAAGGTTAGTAATTAAAGGTTTTGACAAGTATTCGAGTAGGTCAGTTTTGTCTGAATGTATGCCTCAAAAATATCAAACTAGTGTAGAAGAGAATGTAGATTATGTGGTTCTCTTTCATCCAGTGCGAATCCTTGACCGAACAGGTCATTTCTGCTTGACTGGGTACCTCAAAAAGCTCACAATAGTAGAGAAGAAACAATGAAGGTTGTCTGTTCTCAGTGTGACCCATTCAAAATTTACATTCAACACATGGACGACTCCCTGTTTTGGCTTGAAATAGAGCCAACAGAGCCTTCTAAAGGCAGAGTTGAAATGTCCTAGTGGAGATTTGCTCGTCAATTTTATATTTCGCACATGACACTTGGAAGATATGACAAAGGATATTCTTGGAAACTACGATCAGATGATATTAAAAGAGCGGAATAGGCAGAGTAAGGATACCCTCAATAATTTGACATCTGTTCGAGCAGGTCACTTCTGCTTTTAAGAATTCAGAGTTAGAATCGAATATGTGGAAAAGGGGACAGCCAACTGATCTCATAGTTGTATTTTTTCCCACCTTAGTTGAAGAATAAAGAAAAACCTTTTTAAGAACATCAGTCTGTAACCTTGTCACATAACCTAAAATCTACATATCTTAAAACTAAAATTAATTACAAAGAAAAAATTACATTACAGCTATACCGTTGCAAATTTTCAGATGCAAATTCAAAGAACCCCTAGAAATATATCCCCCATTACAAATCTGACATATATAAGGTCTTTCACCGGTATGTCCCCGAACGTGAATCCTTAGAGAGGCCGCTTGGTTGAAACATTTCCCGCAGTACATGCAAGGATAAGGTTTCTCTCCCGTATGGACCCGTTCGTGCATAATAAGATAATCCTTTTTTGTAAATCGTTTCTCGCAATATCTACAAGCGAACGGTTTATCTCCAGTATGTATCCTATAATGAATTTTCAATTTATCGGAAGTTCCGAAGCCCTTTCCGCACATGTCGCATAGATGGCGCTTCTCGGGCTTTTCGGCTGGATTAGCACTATGTTTTGTCGTAATATGTTTTAACAATGTCGTTACTTTACTAAACACTTTCAGACAAATGCTGCATTGGGTTTTATGTAAGGTACCTTCGATGTGAACCGTGTGGTATCTCGTCTGATGTATCAGCATGTACCTCGAATAAACGAAACACTTATTACATACGACACAGACGAATGGTTTTATACCTAAATGTTCGTTGTTATGTTCTTTGAAGATAACGGAATCGTTAAATCCTTTACCGCAAGTGGGACAAGTGTAATAGAACTTGTGGTAATGGACTCTGTTTATGTGGGTCTGTAGACAGGTTCTTCTAAGCGTGTTGTAGCTACATAATGGACACGTGTACGTATCGTCTGCACTGTGGATTTTCATATGAAGGGCGAATTTGTAAGCTTTTGTCGCTGTGTGTTGACATACGTCACAGGTGTAGAATTCTTCGTGGATTTTCGAGATGTGTTCTTCTACTTCTTTTTGGCTTTGGTATTCCGCTGAGCAAGTGCTACAAGTGTATATTTCTTGTTCTTCGTCGAATTTAAAAGTGTGTTGTATTTCTTTGTTTTCTTCGGGGTGGTAGGTCTTCGTGTGGTCTGTTAGTTCGCGTCTCGACATGAATTCCTCTAAGCATCTTCGACAAGTCCAAACTTTGTGTTCTTGTCTTTTGACTCTAACTTTGGAGGATCTCGGTTTCGGTGGTTTCTTTTCTTTGGGACATTTGTTTTTCTTTTTCTTATACCCGGGTGGAGTGTAATCTTCATCGCTAAATTCTTCTTCTGTAAATTCGTCGTCTTCTTCTATTTTTATTCTTACTTTCCTGGGAGCTAGTTCTTTAGCTTTTCTTGAAGGCGGGGTAATATTATCGACGACAAATATCTTGTCGTCCACTTTCATCTCCACCTCCACCGCTGGAAAGAACTTGTCGTCCACTTTCATGTCGACCTCCTCCGAAGGGTAAAACTTGTCCTCCACCTTCACCTCGACCTCCAACGGCGGAATAAATCTAAAAAAGAAGTAAATTAAATGAATCATCAGCCTTCTAAAGTTTCTTTAGAAGTTTCTTACACACTTTTTCATATAATGGCACCAAATGTTTTTAGAGAACTCAAACACAACACAATGTTTGTATAAGCACTAAAATTAGACTGCATCATCTTTTTTTTTCAACAAATATACCAAAACAATTATAGTAACAAGTTAAAAGAAGTGTTAATCTGTTTCCTGGTTGTTAGTTTTCAATTTTTCATCATCAAATTAATTATAAATACAGTCCACTTAATTCCTGCCCAAACATTTTATGGTCCTTCGAGCCGGATAATGTTCAGTACCCATTTTTATCTCAGGAACAGGTTATACAACTTTCGTAAATAAATTAAAATCACATGAGATTATAATATTATATATTGCAAATAAATATTTATACCAAAATTATAATTCTAACACAAAATACAACAAGAGTCCAGTTATGCATTCCTCTAAAAATTATATTAAAACTAAATATACGAGAACAGAACCGCGTCAGTTTTTTTTTATAAATACGTTTTGCAGCTAGATGTATCCCTACTGTATAAAAATATTAAAAGAGCTTTAGCAAATTACAAATATATCTTCTTCAATTTCTGTGATGCATTTTTCGTCAAGAAAATCTTACGAGAATTCAAGATGCTGTATATAGTAAAATCAAATTGGTGTTAAAAAAATTAGCAATAGATCATATACAAAGTGTTCATTTAAATTCGCAGCAAATAATAACGTTATTCTTCATAAAAAGCTCTGGATGGTTTTAAACATAAAATGAAAACATCAGGTATTGAAATTTCCAAATCATATACGAAGTATCTGCCGTTGGCATTTCCGAATTGGCAAAGCCAACGGCTGTGAAAACGTCCACATATATTCATCAACACGTGCCAACTGGCAGATAGTCTGAATCACAAGTAAAGCCGCGAGAGGCCAGTGGTTGGCACGTCCGAGCTCTCCGTTCTCTCACTTCAGCGATTTTCATTGGCACACGGCTGGCTTATTGGCCCGCGCACGTGCAGTGGTTTTAACGGTCGCTAGATGGCGGTGATTGAGCAATTGTTTTGCTTTCAACTTTTTTTGGGAATCTTCGAATTCTATGCTATATTTTCTAATCATTTACTTGAAAGATGATAATGAAATTAATAACAGCATCTCAATATCCATGTTTAAAGCGTTAGTTAAGATTATTTAGATATGAGTCTCCTATATTATTTGATAATCACTTTGTAGTACGGCAAAATATGTGGATATAACAAAATGGCTACCCAGCCAACCCAGTTTTTGTAGCTTTATTAACATCAATTTGGACAAATACTTTGCTAAAGCTCCTTTCTATAAATTAAACCATATATTATAACGATTATAAAAAACTTAAAATTGATATTTTAGAAAATTATAATACGGAATTCAAACAGCTTCTAATATGCGCATTAAGAGCACCTTTAGAAACGCATCCGGTTTCGCAGTGAGGGCATTTATAAGGCCTCTCCCCAGTATGCGACCTCATGTGAATCCTAAGAGGAGCCCCTTGATTAAACGACCTGCCGCAATAATCGCATATATAGGGTTTCTCGCCATTATGGATACGTTCGTGCATGATAAGATAATCTTTTTTGATAAAACTTTTACTACAGTAGACGCATGAATAAGGTTTTTCTCCGGTATGTTTTCTGTAATGGATTTTTAGTTTATCCGTTCTGGAAAATCCTTGTCCGCATACGTCGCAGAGATGCTTCTTCTCGTGCGGACCTTCGTGGTAAGTTAAATGCTTAGTAAGCATGTGCTTGACTAGCGTCTCGCTTCTAGCGTACATTTTCGGACACATGTGGCACTGAGTTTTAGAATCTTTATCTAAAACACTAACTCTGTGATTGCGGATTTGATGAGCTACTAAATAACGGGAATAAATGAATTCTCTGTTACAAACTATACAGACGAACGGTTTAACTCCCAAATGGAAATTTTCATGTTCTTTGAAAGTTGTTGCATCGTTGAAGCATTTTCCGCACGTGCGGCACTGAAAGTCGTATTTTCTAAAGTGCATTCGAGTAATGTGAGTCAGCATAGCTGATTTTCTACTTGCTGTATGCGGACACATGGGACAAGGGAAATTATTATCTTCTCTGTGTTGTTGCATGTGCACAGAGAAGTTCAAGGCACCTAAGAAGGTTGTTTGACAAATTTGACAATCGTATTTTTCGTCGTGAGATTCGCAATGCTTTTCAACTTCTTCTTTAGTTTGAAATTCGGCCGAGCAGTTGTTGCAAGTGAAGAATTCCAGTACCTCGTCGTAGGTGTATTTTTGGTTTAAATCTTCTTTGAAAACGTCGTCGGTATCGTCGTGGACTAGTTTTCTGTGGTCGAACATGTTTTTTCGCGAGTCGAATTCTTCGAAGCAAATTTTACATACCCACGCTCTAGCTTTGTGATTCGGTTTTACTTTTGGAATATATTTTGCCGGGGCTGATTTCCGAGGTCTTCTTGTGACGGTTGATTTACCGGCTTTAGTTTTGCCTTTTTTGGTTAATTTCGATTTTCTCTGTCTCGATTTTGGAGCTCCGTAATTTGAATCTTCGTCGATTTCGGTTTTAATCGACCTAAAAAATAAAACAATGTTGTGTCTGGTAGGAAAAATATATTTACACTAACATTTGATAGTTCCAACTTACCACAGTTTATTTAAAAAAAATTAAATACATTTTTCATTAATTTACTTTATTTAATAAATACTTTTACAAATTATAAACAAATTAAAACTAAATGGTAAATTTTCTTTTTAGAATGCTTTATTTAATATACAGGCACATCTACAGAGTGTCTCCAAGAGTGAAAATAAAAATTTTTTTGTGAAAAATGTCATGTTTGGCAAGTTTATCTGAACCTATGCGGCATCGGTAAGAGGCGAGGAAAAACATGGCGCCTATCTATCAAACGTACAAATGGCGTACGGTACCTATTTTACCAAGTAAAACTGAAAATACAAATGTCACTGACAATACCAACGCCACTGGATAAATCAATATCAGTCAATTGACGAAGTGAGAGGGAAGATCTCACGCACGCGCTTGCCAATAAGAAGTCAGCTGGTCGATACAAATCACCAATTAAGTAATTCGGAGGGTGTGGTCATTATGGTTTTCGTACAACTCTGCCAGAGCTTCAAAAAACCCATAACAAATTTGGAAAAGTGTTAACTTTTTAATATTCATAAATTGAAAAAATAATGTTCATAGAATAAATCCAAGGAAACAAGCACATTATAAAATTAACGTTTAATAATATTTTTGATATTGTTAATAATAAAAAGACCCATTTATAATTATTATCACTACATAGTGAGCACTTCAGCTTTTTCATAGTTAAAGGTGGCAATGTCGAATGTTTTCGACTGCATTCCTTTCACGGTTTCAGATAAACTTGCCAAAGTATATATTGTGTTTCAAGGGCAGAAAATGAGCTTTGGCATCCCAAGACCATTAGATGCACCTGCGAGAGTAGCGACCTTTTTTCAAAATTCCACCCTCTTTCAAGTAAATAATTAAAAAATATAGCACTGCATTAAAGATTCCCGCGAAATGTTGAAGAAAAAACCGTCAACTAGCTACCGTTAAAACCACCGTAATAAAACGATGACATATTATTTTATTCGGCATTGAATTCCCTTTCAAATGATACCAAGTTTGTCAAAATCCATAAAGCGGATCAAAAGTTATCGCAGTTTTATCAAGTGTGCTTTCCCACTCACCCCTATCAGTTTTTTTACAATATAGAGGAAAAAGTACTGGAAATATTTTAATTTTTTGATATTATAACGGTACGTATAGTTTCTAATGTGAATGTAATGACAATAAAATAGCATTGTTAAATATATTTTCTAAAATTGTTAGCATGGAGGTAAAAGAGAGAGTATAAAGAATCATCGACCAAAGTGGCTTCTCAATATGGCCGACTTCCGTAAACAAACCAGAGGCGTACATTAAATTATTCAATTAAGGTGGTACTTTTTATTGTTAAATAATTAACCAGATTTTGGTACATTCAAAAATTTTATAACACAATATCAACTTAAATTTATACTAATACTCATAAATAACCTTTCTAATACTGAAAATCACAATTTTTTTAACGTGGCTTTTCAATTTGACACATTTCAGTATATTAAGGTTATCTATTTTGACACAAGAATTGATGACTAATGTCACTAATGTGGCTTCTCAATATGGCGACTTCCGTCGAAAGTTGATTAAATTACTACCACGCTCAACTTCCCTCCTCTCTCTTTTACCTCCATGATTGTTAGTCTCACTATACAAAAATGTTCCCCTAGTTTTTGACATAAAATACGAAGTTACCGATCAGCTATTAAAGAGGTCCACCGCGGTCCACAATGGTTACATTAATTTCATCCATGTGTGAATTGTGTGTATAGAAATATTATTAATATAATATCTATTTGTTGCTTTAGTGAGGTTAGCTCATTAAGGGAGTGAGTGATTTGGATTAATATAATATTGATTTGTCCGTAGACATTTGGCCGAGCTGGATATATGGGGTGGGGTCAAAGTACGCAATGCACACGGCCCCGCGCTAGCGTGACTTTTTCACGATAAGGGAATAATTACCCTACAGACAAGTTAATTTTGGATTCTCAGTGATTTTATTTTTATAGTTATTTGTTCATTAAATGATACATGTGTTTATTTATAATGAGCAAATAAAAGTTTTTTTTTCTTGGCCCCGCATTTAATTTTGCACACCCCGCAAACCCTAAGACCGGTTCTAGGGTGAGTTTTATAAAATATATCGTCCGTATAAAGTTGAGAATTTCAGTGCGGTTACTAGCATTTCACAGAGCCTGTTCCATAAATTGAATGAAAAACATTTCACAACATTCGAATTTATAAAAGATTTATATGCACGCCAATAGGCGGCATTTGCCATTAATGGAATTAAAAATATGGGTCATTACATTAACATCAGAAGAACTATACACTGAGTTATTTATAAGATGCGACATAGGGATTCCTGTACAAAACTGTCAAACCCGAGCTATCTTTTCTACCAAATAGGGTTCATAAAAAATAATAACAGATTTGGAAAGATCGGCAAAATGAGTTCAAATGCACTTTTAATTTTCTTATATTCGTTCTGGTTTAATAAAAACATGTAAGATTATGTTTAAAAAAGTAATACACCATACAACACTTTCGAATACTGAAAACACCACATCGGGGAATCGCATCGCATTACTTTAAATTTCTCGTGCTTCTACCCATCTGGCTATCTCCTACGCGGTTGAAAGTAGTCGAAAGTGGTATGAAAATGGAGTTTTTTATACACCACTATCCATTTTTGGAACTTTAGTTCTTTATGCCAGGTTATGTTTGAGCGACCAGGGGTCGCGACGCAAAAGATCTGACCGTTACGCGTTACGTTACGAAACGTTATGTTACATTTTTTCGTTATGTGCCTTGCGTGCTTGTGCCTCCTTAGTCTCTCTCTCTCGTTTACGAAGCAGCGATTCATAATAATAAATATGCTCCCAGCCGGATTTGAACCCGGGCCGCCCGCGTACAATGCAAGCATCCTAACCACTGAACCACCGATGCTATATTGAAATTCTATGCAAAGCTGGTATTCGCAGTGCTAGTGATCTACTTGAATTTGTTCGGATAAATTTTTACTTCCATAATTTGTTTTGCGCGATTAAGGGGTCTAGCACATTTACTTTTCGAAATACAGGGTGTTGAAATTTTGAAAGCTTGAATGTTTTAATTCGATAACTTTAAAATGGATGGATAAATTGATTTGCCATTTGGCAGGTTGTTTTTAAATGTAAAAGGGCATATTTTGAAAGAAATTGTAGTTTGAGCAGGTTGTTTTTAAATGTAAAAGGGCATATTTTGAAAGAAATTGTAGTTTGTGCAACTAGTGTGGATATGATGGCCATGTCGCACGAGGACGAAGTTTGAGCACGACGCCGTAGGCGGAGTGCTCAATCGTTCAAGTGCGATACAGACAATCCACACGAGTCGAGCAGCATATTTTTTCTACGATCCACTTAAGAAAAAATCTAGAAAATAAAAATTTCTATAAACTGTAATATACCTAACTTCAAATTAAAAATTTTACAATTCAATTTTACGTTTCCACTAATTTTGTGGTAAACGTACAGTTCCTGAAATTTGTATAGGGCTACGGTTTCATTTTTTAAATATACGATGCTGTTTAAATATACGATGCTGTTCTAAGTAGATGTTGCCAGTCCACACGAGTCGAACAGTATATTTTTTCTACGACCCATTTAGGAAAAAATCTAGAAAATAGACAATTGAATAAACTGTAAAATAAATATAAGTAAGTTGAAATTAAAAATTTCCAACAATTTTATCCATAATCGTACCAATTCAATTTTATGTCTTCACTAATTTTTTGTTATAAGTAGATGTTGCCAGTCGGACTCCCGCACGAAGGGTACCGTACCTTTGTCTATAATATGAATATTCTGCTAAATATCTCAAGCGTCTACCTGTTGTCGTAATCAATATCAAGCAGAATTATTATTTAAAAATAAAATTAACAATTAAAAAAAACGTCTTCACGGGGAATCGATCCCGGGTCTGCCGCGCGAGAGTCTGGTATGTTTACCACTCAACCATTGGGGTTTGAACTAATTTAACGTCAGAAGTATTGAATAGTTTTGTAAGAGCTGATGTCCAACGATAGTCCCTTAAATACCCATTTTATTCTGTTTTTAGTATTTGTTATTAATTTATACGGATTGTTTTATTCAAGTTTATTTTTGTAAATGAAAATGTTCAACAATTTTATTTATAATCGTACCAATTCAATTTTATGTCTTCACTAATTTTTTTGTGATAAACGTACAGTTCTTAAATGTACAATTTGTACAATGTTACGGTTTCCCTTTTTAAATATGCGAAGCTGTTATAAGTAGATGTTGCCAGTCGGACTCCCGCACTAAGGGTAGGTATCGTACCTTTATCTACAATAAATATGCAAAATACGAAATATTTCAAGCGTCTACCTGTTGTTGTTATCAATATCATCAGAATAATTATTTAAAAATAAAATCATTAATAAAAAAAAAGTTGTTTCATGGGGAATTGAACCTAGGTCTAGCGCGTAAGAGTCTGGCATGTTTACCACTCAACCACCGAGATCTATTATAAGGACATGTCCATCGGTAGCTCCTCAATTACCCATTCTATTCTATTTTTAGGATTTGTTATCAATTTATACGGACTATTTTATTTGTTCATTTTTGTAAATAAATATTCTTAATCCAGTGCTTCTGAGAGAGACTTTTGGAACTTTAGTTCTTTACGTCAGGTTATGTTTGAGCGACCAGGGGTCGCGACGCAAAAGATCTGACCGTTACGCGTTACGTTACGCTACGTTATGTTACGTTGCTTCGTTATGTGCCTTGCTTACGTGCTGGTGATCTACTTGAATTTGTTCGGATAAATTTTTACTACAATTTCCATTTTTTTTTGCGCGATTAAGGGGTCTAGCACATTTACTTTTCGAAATACAGGGTGTTGAAATTTTGAAAACTGGAATGCTTTAATTCGATAACTTTAAAATGGATTGATAAATTGATTTGACATTTGGCAGGTTATTTTTAAATGTAAAAGGGCATATTTTGAAAGAAATTGTAGTTTGTGCAACTAGTGTGGATATGATGGCCATATCGCACGAGGACGAAGTTTGAGCACGACGCCGTAGGCGTAGTGCTCAATCGTTCAAGTGCGATATGGACAATCCACACGTGTCGAGCAGCATATTTTTTCTACTACCCACTCAAGAAAAAATCTAGAAAATAAAAATTTCTATAAACTGTAATATAACTTCAAATTAAAAATTTAACAATTCAATTTTATGTTTCCACTAATTTTGTGGTAAACGTACAGTACTTATTGAATGTCCAATTTTCATATGCTACGGTTTCCTTTTTTAAATATACGATGCTGTTATAAGTAGATGTTGTCAGTCGGACTCCCTCATGAAGTGTACCATACCATTATCTATAATAATGAATATTCTGCTAAATATTTCAAACATCTACCTGTTGTCGTTATTAATAACAAGCAGAATAATTATTTAAAAATAAAATTGACAATAAAAAAAAACTTCCTCACGGGGAGTCGAACCCGGGTCTACTGCGTGAGAGTCTGGTATGCTTACTACTCGACCACCAAAGAATATGCAAATCGTTTATCTATAACGTCGGATGTAGTACATAATTTTTGCTTAAAAGGAACTAAAGTTCCTACCGTGTGTCCCGCGACACGTTCTACCTTTTCTATTAAACCAAAGCGAATTTAAGAAAATTAAAAGTGCATTTGATCTTATTTTTCAACGACCTTTCCAAATCTGTTATTATATTTTATGAACGCTATTTGGTAATAAAGTTAGCTCGCGTTTTGTACATGAATCCCAATGTCGCATCTGGTAAATAACACAATGTGGGCTATTTAAAATGATGCAACTTCATAATTCAGCAACATTTTTATTAAGAAATCCCTTTTAAATCTACAATGATGAAAATAATACAAGGAATCTATAATATCCCTTTCAACAAATCTTTATCATAACCCAAAATCAACAATATAATGTTCCCCTATATCATCCAAATTAACATTTTCAGCATCGTCCAAATAAAAACCTAAAATAGCTCCCTCCTCTTGCGTCTCATCAGATTTCTTCCCTTGATGAGCTTTCCAATGTTTCTTCCAATATTTAAACGCGGAAAACGCTTTTCCACACAAATCACAACAGTATTTCTTCTCGCCAGTGTGAATCCTCATGTGCAGTTTGAGGTTATAATTATTAGCGATCACTTTGTGACAGACTGGACATTCCACAGTAAGATTTTCACCGATGCGATGCATGATGCTTCTATGCCGCGTGAGGCTCTTCGAAAACGTAAATTCCTTTCCGCACACTTCGCATTTAAAGTTTTCGTCGACGCCGAAAAGTTCTTTTCGATGATTAAGTGACATGTGTCCGTGGAGGTATCTTTTTACGGCAAATTTCTTATTACAAAATTGACAGGAATATTTTTTGATGTCCAAATGCATTTCCATATGAGAATCGAGCATACACTGCACCAGAAAACCTTTACCGCATATATCACAGTAATAATTAAATTTTCCTTGATGCCGAAGGATGTGTCCTTTTATTGAAGGTTTCCTGGCAGTTTTAAACGAACAATGCGTACAAGAATAAATCTTGTCGTGAGTGTAATTGTGGTAAACGTAATCTAAAGCGTCTTTAAATACCAAAACGCATTTTTTACATGGGTAGTTATTAGTTACATGTTCAGTTTTGTGTTGTTGTAGCTCTTCGTAAGTCTTGAAGCTTTTATTGCAAAGATCGCAATATTGTTTGCCGTGCGTTGAAGAGTGTTTTACGAGATTTTTAACTAATTTCCCGCAAATGCTACAAAGTCCCAATTTTTTGGACCATCTTGATGATTGTTTTTCATCATCTTCGTTTACTATTTCGACTATATCTTCAAATTCTATTTTTTGTCCATTAATATAAACGTACTTTGAAGATTGTGAATCGGAAAAATATCCATGTTCTTCTTTTACTTTCATGTATTCGTCTATATCAGTATCTTCGTCGATTACTATTATAATTTCCTCTGAATTATTGTTATTTTTCCTAAAATTATATTTAATTAATAAAACAAAATAAATAGAAATGAAATAATAATAAGAAAAATGAAATGAAACGCAGAAATCGTTTTAAAAATCTTCTATTTGTTCTAATAAATACAAAAAAAAATAATACAAGTTTTAGCCGATACATGTTATTTACTACTCAAATTTCTTTTGTCTAGCTGTATACGTTTATTACACCGGCCAGTTTAGACATTTTAAATAACAAAAACTCCCGGAGAGCTTGGGTTTACCACGAGTAAGGAAGTTTTAAAAGTCCTCATAAATCATATGTGAGCTACCAAAGTTATTCGGGGTAAATTAAAGGTCAAAATTTGAGGGTTTTTTGAAGAAGAAGAAAAGCTTTTTTATTGGGAATTTCCTCTTCTTTAAGGACCTTTTTTCAACATTCCTAAAGGTCATTTTAGAATAGACAATTTTTCGTGCAATATTTAGTCCAAGTTTTGGAACAATATTTGGAATATATTTCTTGTGTAAAATAGGTTAGGTTAGGTTCTATGTGAGTGGGGCCTTCCCGCCACCTCCACTGCGACCTTCGTTAGGTCTATTGTGGCTCACCCTTGGGGATTACAATTCACCCCACAAGCCAGTGCTTCTGACGAAGTCCATGGTTGTATTAGGTGATACTTTTTTGAAGTCGTTCGGCGCTAAGGTACTAAAGCCGAATATATTATACCTTACCCTGCCCAAGAATGGGCATAAGCATAGTATGTGCTCCGCAGTTTCGTCCTCCAAATTACAGAACCGACAGTCCGAGGTCTGGACCAGACTCAACTTCTTTAGGTAATTTAGTCGACAAAGTCCGCCTTCGAGTGAGAGCCCCGGTATGTCTGCCCAGTACGTGTAGGTTTTCCTCTCCGCCCAGATGGCTGATCTAGCAGTGCTTTCCGCAATGCCAAAAAATGGTTCAGGTCCGATAAATAAAGTCTCTGAACCCTTTTTGCCAGAGTGTCGGCCTCCTCATTGCCCTCCACTCCTCGATGCGCCGGCACCCAGGTCAAAATGACTCTGTTTTCTTTGCCCAGTATTTCAAGGGATTGTAGACAGTTATATACCATCTTAGATTTTATCCTGTTCGAGCTCAGTGCTTTAAGAGCAGTCTGGCTATCAGACAGGATATGTATGTTCTTTTTTACAACAGGTTGATTCATCAGCTCTCTTGCAGCCAGTTCAATGGCGTATACTTCAGACTGAAAGATAGTAGCGTACCTGCCCAGGTTGACTATGATTTCCACTTTGGGTTTCCTGCTGAAGACCGCCGCTCCAGCCCCGTTTCCGGTTTTGGATCCGTCAGTGTAGATCACGTGGTCCGTTTCTAGGAAGGAGATTTCTTCGCTACCCCATTGGTCTCTCGTGGGAATGAGAACCTTAAAGGGCTGGTCCACATGAAGTTTTGTGACAGAAAGATCCGAGAGCATCCCAAGAATGTGGTGATTTTGTATTTCCCTTATCAATCCTGAGTGATCCCTCAGAGTCTCTCCCTTTATTTGCCTCTCCACTAATAGCATTCTATGAGCCGCTCTCCTGGCTTCCTTCTCCAAGTGAATGTGGAGAGGAGTTAGTTGCAGGAGGGCTTCCATAGCCGCCGTTGGTGTGGAAGACATTGCTCCGGTAATGGCCAGGCATGCTGTTCGCTGCAAGCCTTGCAGCTTTGCTCTGGCTGTCTTTTGCAGACCTTGTGTGAAATATGTTTTAAGCTATTTTAGACTATTTCAATTTATTAAACAATATTTAGTTCAAGATTCTGCGCAGTAATTTGATTTGATGATAAAATAAATATAACCTTTTAAAAAATTTCGTTAGTTATGGAATCGGAAAGTTTGAAATATTTATCAATTTGCACGGCTGCTCAGGACACTAGCCGAATATTAACTTAAACAAAGGAGTAGGAGTGTTTTACATTGTACAAACAAGCATGCTTTGAGATTTCCTCAATTAACATTTCAATCTCTCGTTTATTCCAAGACATATTTTTCAACCACTTTAATACATGACCACAAATTATCAAGATTTATGACATTTTCATCGTGAAACAGAAACACAAACAATAAATCAAATTGTTAAGAAAATAGAACCTGTACTATTTTCTTTTACAATTTGACAGTGTAGACAATTTTTAATTTTAGACTTAACAATTTGAATTGTTCTAAAACTTGAACTAAATATTGCACAAGAAATTGTCTAATCTAAAATGACCTTTAAATATTAATAGTTTTTCAGTTATTAATAAAAAACAAAATGCTATACTTTCGTTACATTTCTCTAGATGTCACTTTGAATCGAATGTCTAAATTGACTGGATTATATAGGAAACAAAAAAATTGAAGCCAGACTGCAATTTCTATTAATTTTAATATACTGGATATATTTATAAATGTTTAAAATTTGATTCACAATTTTCAACTTCAGAAGCATATTAAGTACCATCATTATTTTTAGCCCCTTTAGCAACTCCCAAGTTAAGTACAGGTAAATCAAACACCTTAACTACCTAAAAATCCTACAATATAGTTAATTTTACTTATTACTATATCTCAGTCATTTTCAAATAGACTATATCAATCTTTCTCTGGCTACAATTGTTTTGTTTACCCTAATTTTCAAAACTAAAAAGAGAAAAAAGTATCCAACATAGACAAGCATTTTCTTTGGAGAAGTTTCTAAAAACTGTCGTTCCTAGAATTATACAGGACGTCTTAAAAGCATACGACTCGACCACATTTACACAAACTGAGGTATGTTAAGTCTGAGATCAATGTTAATAGTGATCTTAACTCAATTTACATTGCACCTAAACAGTATCAACGCTTTAAAATTAAAAAAAAACTGTCGACAACCATCACCTACATTAGATTAAAAATAATATTGGAATGTATAGAATAAAAACCAATTCCTTTGGTAAAAGTTAAATCCATTTAATCTATTGTAAATATTTACCTAGATATATACAAGTTATATAAATACATATTTGGTAAGTAAATAAATAATTATAGTTAAGTCAAATTATTAATTTTACCATATAATTAATGTGGAGCAAAGAAAATTTTGAAATTTAACAAGTCTTTGAAAACAGCCAGTGATGCAATACAATTAGTATTTAAAGTGCAAAGGTAGGCCAACCACTTGGGCATTTACAAAGAGATCATAAGAAAAAATGCAGAAGCAGAAGTGAAAGTATACCACTGTTTATCATTAAACTTTTTTTACATGCTTTTATTCAACTTGCAATGTATGTTTGTCTGGGTGAAATTTTGCAACTGTACCAAGACTAAATAAGAAAGACCCAGACCAATATCAATACCAAAACTAAATAAGCAGAACCAAGATTGAATAAGCAATACCAATATCAAGATTGTCAAAAGTCTTGGTCTTGCTATGAACAATTCGGGAAGGATTATCAACTTTTCATTTTATAGGACATTAGTTCAAAGGAAAATAGACCTAATTTTGGATATTTAACAAGAAATGTTTGTTATTGAGAATATAAACATTTTAAATGCAGCTGCCTTTGTAACAAGGAAAAAATGGACATTAAGTACTTTGTCTACATTACTATTTGGCATAAGCTAGAAAAGTGGTAGAATATACTCTACAGAGTATAGTATAAGAGCTCTTGTAACAGGAAACTTTTTTCCTTCGAACAATAAAATAAGGTTTGTTATCCACTAATTGGTATAATTTTATGGTAAAATTAACGGTTTAAGGTACTCAAAAGAATATATCATACACTGAATTCGGTATATATAATTTTAATTACATTTACAACATCAACAAACATTTCTCGATTATTTATATTACATTTTTAGGTACTTGGAAATATACAGGGTGTAACAAAAAGGCAGGTCATAAATCATACCACGTATTCTGGGGCTAAAAATAACTCGATCCAACCCAAGTTACCCTAGTACAAATATGCATGCGAAAAAAGTTACAACCCTTCGAAGTTACCAAATTAAAATTGATTTTTTCAATATTTCGACAGCTGTTCGACATATTATAATGAATAATCAAAAGTTTGGGACCCTCGAAAAACTTAAAAATTCATTGACTTTAATTTTTTTTACTCGAAATTTTTGAAGCATAATGAAAAATAGGCTGAATCTCGATAAAAACTGATAATTATAAAAAGTACTAGGGGGCAAAAAAGTTTCAAAAATAATGTGTTTGAATAATGGTGCGACAATAAGCATTAAATTGTAACGTACACAAAAATTTTGGAGGGGTTTAGTGGATCTCAACTCCCATAAATTTTTAACGGGTTGCAATAATTTCTTAATTTTTTTTAAGATGCTCTAATCATAAGAAAGCCACTTGTCAACTTTCATTATAATATGTCGAACAACTGTCGAAATATTTGAAAAAATAAATTTTCATTTGGTAACTTCGAAGGGTTGTAACTTTTTTTGCATACACATTTGTACTAGGGTAACTTGAGTTGGATCGGGTTGTTTTTAGCCCCAGAATATGTGGTATGATTTATGACCTGCCTTTTTGTTACACCCTGTATACACAAATATCAAAGCAGGACAGAAAAATACATTCGTATTAAGTTTTAATTGCCATATATATATTATAATTTAATCTGTTTAGCTTTGATACGTGATAATAAATAATAATAAATTCAATAAAATGGCATTTTGACAACACTAAATCGCTTCTTTGTACATAAAATACGTCAAATTGATGGGTCACTTATTAAACTTTTTCGTGATCTATTTTTTTTGCCTTAGACACTCACCGCTAGATCGTGTTTACCATGTATGAGACAATTTGTTTGTTGTTTTTTTGGCGACTCTGTATTTTAAAGTAAAATGGAAGATTTAGTGTTGCATATTTGCGACTGTTAAAACTATTTTCAAATGTAATATATAACAGGAACAATAAATAAGGAACATAAAAATAATTAAGAACGAATCCATATGACTAGTATGTGGTTATCAGATAAGTAGGTATATTGAAGAATAATATATACAGTAGACTATTTCGAAAAAATGATATTTTTTGTCTTTAAATACTGAAAATATTGTTAGATATTACGCAAATTTTTATTTTTCATTTAAATAACATGAAAACAAAATTGTCTTTTTCCTTGAATAATATAACTCACGAAGGGAGCAATATTTCGACATGACTAAGGTATTTTTTGGTAGGATATTTGAAGCTTTACAACAAGGGACTCCTATCATCTTTACTCTTTTTAAAGTTATTCAAGGTTAAAGTTGAATTAGTAATAAATTTTGTCATTTTTTCGACGCTTTAATCAGGTTTACGAAAAAAATTTGTAAGATATTTTTTGTAGAGCGTTTTATTGGCTATAATTTTTTTCGATCAATTTTTTTTATATCTTTCATGGTTCGTAAGTTATTCGTATTAAATTGAAAATTAAATAATAATTCTATTATTTATAATTTATTATATTAATTGAATAATTATATTTTCAATCTTACATTAATTATATTTTTATCAATTGTCGAACTTAAATAGTTTTATCACAATTAAGAAATTTCTTCCTGTATTGACTTATTTAATGCAGATACTTACGATCCATAAAAGATATGAAAAAATTTTATCAAGATAAGTTTTAGCCAATAAAACGCTCTACAAAAAATATCTCATACAATTTTTTCATCAACTTGACTGTAGCGGAAAAATTGGAAAAATTACAGAATTTATTACTAATAAAACTTTAGCCTTGAATAACTTTGAAAGGTGTAAAAATATCAAAAAATTATAGGAGCCCTATTTTGTAAAGCGTCAAATTTCCTACAAGAATATACCTTACATATACAATTCTGTTTCCATGTTATTTAAAGGGAAAATAAAAATTTGAATGCGGCGCTTCTGAATATAACATTTTATTTTCGTCACGACCAACAATATTGTCATATTGTCAGTATATAATAATCGATTTTTTTAAAACAATAATATACTTACAGGGTGGTCTGATAATTTCAAGTTTCATTCGCATATTTCTAATAATAAACTTTCATAATATTTATCAATTATGCCACAAATGTGGCGCCCACTAGAAAATACATCGAAATGGATTTATTGTGATTTTCCATACCTCAATTTTCCTATCTTTAAATTTTTACCTTCGGATATAAAAAATCTTACAATTTTTCACGTTTCAACTTTACCACCCTCCATCTTTTTTATTATCACTATTTTATTGTGGCATATGTTAATAAATTAAGGACCATTACTTATGGTTCTACCCTGTCTATTGTCAATATTTTAGAATGAAATAATTTTTTGGAATATTTCAAACCAAATTTATTCAATCAAGTACCACATTTAGATAAACACTTTAAAATTACTTTTTTAATCGGATAATAATGTTTATAATAACAAAAATTGTTAACCTACATTTAAATCGATTACTATTAATAATTTTTATGCATTATTTGGTATAAATATATCAGTATCAGCATTTTTATTTGCAATTAAGTTGGATAAAAATTATTAACAAATATTCATTTTATTATTAATAGTACCCAGTGGAATTGATCTATTATTATTGTTAAATACGTTTACACAGATGCAGAATATGAAAGAAATTTTTAGTGAAAATCGGAGAAATTCAAAAAACATCACTCAACAATTTTAGAGCTGAGCAGATGATGAATTTTATTATGCTGAAAAATTTTACACATATTTAGAACCACTAATTTGTTTTTTATTTTTATTTACCCGAAATTTGGAACACCTTGTAGGGTAAGCAATGGTGCGAAACTGTAGCACCATGCTTTATGAACATTTTGGTTTTTTATTCTACTTGATTATTACTTTGGTATATTCTTTTGAATGCCAGTGTAGATCAATCCAATTATTTGCCAGTATATGAGTTTTATTTTGATTAGAAATTACTAAGTTTGTTTTATTAAGTAATACTTTTAGATCACACCTCTCAAAAATGTACTACGCGTGCTCGAAATCCCGTTATACAGGGTGGTCACTATTTCAAAGCCTCTCATTGGTATCTCTTATGAACCATCAGTTATGAAATCGATTAAAAGGAAAAAAGTTTAGAATTTGCAGGAGTAATTGAGTGACCAACGAAAAATTTAATAATAACAGGGACGGTTCAAGAAATATTTGCAAAAATGTAAATTTTCCCATTTGGTGTTTTTAAACTGTTTTTCATATTTTCAAAGTGGTAAACAAAGGACAGAATAGGGCATCAAAATCCACTTTCCACGACATTTTTCAATAAAATCTTCAAAAGGTGGCCAACCATTTAAATGAATACACCGAAATAGGCCGGAATCGGCTGTTGCTAGGCGAAACGAGAAGAAAAAAGGGAACAAGTATGTGTATTATGAACATGAGAACATTTAGGGAAACCAATACCATAAGGTTGGAATCGTCAAAATAGGCATAAGGATGTAACTAACCCTTGACTTGAATATATCACTTACTGTTAGGAGATCGAGTCGAGAGTGGGGTTATGGATACGAAATGCCAAAATTTATGTACCCGGTGAATAGGGAAGAATGGGAAAAGTGGGCTGATGATCGAGTACTCTGAGTTCCCCGTTAAGAACGTTTTGGTTGGCAGATAAGACCACGAACCGCAGTAGGATGAAGTAGCGCATTTATGTTTTTTTTCGATATTATAAAATATTTCTCAACACCAGCCGCTTAGATCTAATAATCATCATTTCTAACCATCAAACCTTTGCACGACTTCAAATGAATGTTCAACATAGCCTTGGCTACGAAAGCCTTGGTACAAAATTGACAAGCGTACGGCCTTTCTCCCGTATGTCCGCGCATATGAATCACCAAACTGGATCGTTGCGAAAAAGCTTTGGTGCAATAATCGCATATATACGGCCGTTCGCCGGTATGTATGCGAGTATGTTCGACCAGTATAGGTTTTTTCGTAAAAGATTTATCACAGTACAAACAGCTGTACGGTTTGTAACCGGTATGTATACGAATGTGGAATTTTAGTTTTTCTTTGCTGGAAAGCATTTTCCCGCAAATATCGCATATGGAAAAGTTACCGGTGTGCGAGTTCATGTGTAGTTTGAGACTGTTCTTGTGTTGATACTGCTTCTTGCAGATGACGCATTCGTGCAGTCTCGGGAAATTCATGTCGTCCTTGTGCAAGTTGATCTTGTGGGCGTGTAAGTACCTGGAATAGAGGAAGCATTTTCCGCAAAACTCGCAATCGAACGGTTTCAGCCCCGTGTGGTAGTTGTCGTGTTCTTGGAACCAAGGTAGGATTTGAAAGCCCTTTTTGCAAGCATCGCACCAGTACTTGAGAGTATCTTCGTGATTGTTTATATGATCTGTTATTTGGTTGATCTCGGGAGTGCGAAACTCGCACATTAGACAGTTGAAAATTTCTTCTTCGGAATGGATTCTAAGGTGGATGATGTGGTCGAGAATTTTTTTCTGGGAAGCGTTGCAGATTTCGCAGTAAAAATAGTTGTTGTGTGTTTCTATGTGGTCTTTGACTGCACTATGCGTTCGGAATTCTTTACCGCAAATTTCACACGGATGTACTTCATTGGAAAACCTGCTTTGACGAAGCCTTTTCCCCGGATGGTGGTCTTTGTAATGTTGTTTGAGTTCTTGGGGAAATCTTTCGGTGGTATCTTGTTTTTCTTTGTAGCATAAAGGGCATCTGAATTTCTTTTCTTGTTCCATCGGCATTAAAGCATTGAATTCTTCTTCGGAGAGTGGTACTATCACAGGTAGTTCGACAGAATCAGATGGTTCTTCTTTGATTTCTTTTTTTATTTCATTTTCTATAATATCAACTCCTTCTTTTTTAATAATATCGACATTTTGCGTTTCGACATCTTGCCCGTTATCTGCAGTGTCAGATTTTTTACTTTTAGTAGATTTCTTTTTCACAGAATCCGAATTAAGAGATTTGTTTTCTCTTTTTTTTCTTTTAGGTTTGTCGTCCGCCCAAGATGGATCTTTTACTTCTTCAATTACATCCTTTTTACGAGTCTTTTTCGGTCTGCCCCTTTTCGATTTAATTATCTCCCCTGAAATTACTCCTTTTTCAGTACCTTCGATTTTTATTTTTATCTTTTTTATTTTCTGCGTTTTGGGCGGTACTTGTGGGGGCGGCGTTTCATTTATTGTAACAATCGGTGTGAAAAACGCCATTGGAAATCTGGAAATAATAGATTAGTATGAACAATATATCCAATGGTTTCGCCAAAAGCAATTTTTTTCTGAATTTACGGTACTTTCCGACAGAATTTTCGAAAAAAAAATGTGTTTATTTGAGATGAAAACACCTGTTTCATTTTATTAACCCCCTAAAAATAAATTGTATACTGCACTGGACTAGGAAAAATATGACAATAATGGCCAACCATTTGGTGGTATAGATGCCAAAAGATCCTTATACTCTCAGTTAGTCAGCACTGCAACATTTAGCATATCCACCATATAACCATGATTTGCCCCCCTCTTTTTGTTCTACTATCAATTTGCACTGTTCAAAATTGACCGTAAATTCAAAGAAATATTACTTGAGATGTATGTAATGCCATGTTTTGAAAGTTTATTAAATATAAAACATGTCCCTTTTTTAAAATAACTGGTTAAAATGTAAGCGTTCCGTAAAAAAGTATGTAGTTTTTAAAATATAAAATTATACCATTCTATTTCCCAGTACTCTAATACATAAGTACCCATAAGTACCCAGTTGAAAATAAGAGGGAGTTTAAAAAAGAATTAGATATAGAAATAGTATGGCAAATACGAATATATTCAAAAATTTAAATTCAAATTTTTTGGTACAATCCAAAATAAATTCCATGTTAAGATGAACTTACTTCCATTTCAACAATATTATGTTGGGACATCCTATATGACAAATTAACGATAAGGAACTGTAAATATGGAGTAGAAATATTGAAAATAAAGTTAGGATTTAGGCAAAAGAGAGATTTGGAAAATTTTTATATTGACTGAAAAAAGATATGAGAGAAAAGATGTGAGAAAGGCTTTATACCAAATAACTAACTTCATAATTAATATAGAAGATCCATGGAGCTCCCAAGCATTTTTCAGTTTATATTTATCAAATTATTCTGTCAAATTTCATTTTGAAGCATGAAAATAAGATATTTCTCTCACTTATCACCATGGTGTGTCTTCCTAAAGAAAGCATTATCAAAAAACCTTTTTTCTCATCCATAAAAAAATAAGTTGTTAATTAAAATTGAGAAAATATATTTAAGTTCCACCATAGATGCTTTATCTTCAACTTGGAGCAATACAACAACAATACTAATTCTTGTTTTCAATAAATTTTACAGAAAGGATTTAGATTAAGTATCTGTTATCATAGAATCAATGGTATTCAGAGGCCAAAACATGCTCCTCAAATTGTGAAATTTCATTATGCAAAAAACAACTACAATACAGCTAATGGCATTTTAAAAAATTGACAGGCAGTGTGTCAGATAAACAGCAATAATCAATCTAAAGATATAATTTAGGACGCCCAGATAATTTTTAAAAAAGAACATGTTTTTTTGTTAAATTTACTTATAAAGCCAAAGTCATAATAAGTAATATTTACTATACAATACAAAAATACCTACTTGTAACAAAAATCCACGAAACAACTGATGATACTGAAAATTCAGTAAAAAAATAAATTGAATGAGTTAGGAAGCAGCTTACATAGTCACTCACCCAGTTTTAAAAGATTTGGAAGCTGGTAAAATATTATTTAGTTGTGTTGGGTATATCAGTAAAATCTTAGCAATGCAAATACATTCACAAAACAATCATACAAAAAGTTTATATGGATCTTGCATAGCAATTTTACATTTGTTTTTCCCCAGAATATTAGTATACAGATTATAGTTCAATATTGAACATTGTACCACAAAAATTGCTATTAAAAACACAATAAAAAAAACAAGTAAAAATTTAAGAGATCATTCATGCCAAACAGTACAAAACATTTTAGGGCATACTATAACAGTTATAAATGATTTAAAATAAAAAAAAATGTTATAAGATACAAATGTTGCATATATTTCATGGACAAAACCAAAATAAATCACTGCATACCATATGAATAATATGGTAGAATATTATATTATACTAGTTCCTAGACACTGTATTATAATTACACACTGTATAGTATCTGGAGTTAATTTATAGGTTAGTACTGAGCCACAAGTTTCCATTTAACCTATTGTAACAATAAACTAGTATATTTCTAGCACATACCTGTTAGTACAAAGACTTCCAAAGTTTTAAAAATTATAATTACCTTTTATTTTGCCACTTTTACAACTTAATATCCACCAGGCCATTAGGCTGAACATCTAACAAATAGGTATAACACTGGCTGTTGATATGAATAAGCATTTTAAAAATATTAGATATAGGTATACATCAATATTTTTTAAATATAGGTATAGATGTAATTAACCAGTTATAAAATACCTAATATAAAAATCTATTAAAGTCAATACTGCCTTTGCGTTGGTCTGTTTCAACTACTATGGCAATTCATCATACTTTTTATATTAATACAATTCACAACATACAAATAATATATTTTTCCTAGGAATATGTAGGAAACATTTTGGTATTTGGTATTAAAAATAAAGATGGATTAAATTATTGTTATAAACTACAGTTCACTTACAAAACAGTTCTTTTCTAAAAACATCTGGTGCCTTGCGACTTTTATAGCATATATAATGATGACATGTGTATTATACAGCTTCATTAACATTGTGAAATAATATTTTTACTTTTTAACAGACATGTTAATAGGTACCTAACAGTTTAGTAGTTATCAAAGTACTTTTGTATAATTTTGTATAGGTACCTAACTCTGTTTTAAAATGAGATCAAAATATTATTCTATAGACAGTCATATGTGTTATTTATTGATTTCACTATTATCTACTCTTCTTATATCAGCCATAAATAAAGCAGATATATTCAGTTGTAAATATTTATCAAGCAATGGTAAAACTGCCAATATCTTAAAAAACAAGCATATGTAACAAAAAAATGGGATAATGAAACTAATCAAAGGCATGCCAAAATAATCAATCGGAACTGGTTCTCCACTATAATATTAGATTGAAATAGTATTGCAACCCGAATGTTTGCAACAAAAAACATTTATTTAGTCCCAGTTTTCAAAGAAAGTAAATATTTTCTTATAATTAACTTTAGATGAAACTGTATTATACACTGTTATATTGAGGTACACACCATAATAGGTAATACAAAATTAAAATTGTATTAATATGATTGTTTATTATAAAATAAAATTGTATTAAAAATTAAAATAAATGAAATACGGTTCTTAAGCATGCTGAAATATGTTCAATAATATCATATGAACGATTTCCGTATATAGGTTGTGAATAATTATACCCAAGAAGTCACATGTTCATCCAATTTTAAAAATTGCTTGGCTGTAGTGTAAACAATCAATTTTTTGAAATATTTAGGTTATTACAATGATACATTTCAATAAAAATTGAGATCTTGCATTGTTTGTTCAATTCAAATTGATTGTATTACTGAATATTTACATATTACTCAAGTGAATCTAGCAAAAAAACAACACAATCCTCATCATTGTATTCTCAATTTGAAATGAATAATTCAGGTCTTACAACATTCTGAAGGTTCTCTAAATCTTAGTAATATCTCTGTAATTGGATTATTAAGTAGTCTAATAATAAATAGAAGTTGTTTCATTTTCTTAAACCATTATGCTTTTTTCATCAAGAGAAGTAGGTATAATTCCATTAATTAATGAAAATTGTGATTAACTATTAATAATGCATGATAGTATATACCTACTGACTTTCTAGTTTAATTAATATTAACAGAAATGTAGAAGTAAGACACAAAAGAACGTTTAAAAAATCAATAAGGAACATTACCCAAAATCTGTGAATATTCTATCATAAATACCATATTTAATTGGGATTCTAAGCAACTTATTATTCAAATCTAGTTACGTCAAATGTCATTTAAAGTAAATAAGACTGCTGAGATTGTTTATTATATTCATTGAATTCATTTAATAATACGAGTTGTACTCAAAATGTTTTGGGGTATTATCCTTTTTTTAAAAGATCGAAGACATTGCGCATGTGCTTAACGCACACATGGAATCAGTATTCTTTATTATCGTTCATAGGAGACTAGAGAAAATTTAAATAAAACAAATCAATTTAGTAAAAACTTACTCTTTTTCGTCCGTCTCTGCCATTGGAAAAAAATTCTTTGCCAAACGCCGAAATAACCCCACCACCAAGGTTAAATTAAGTTAAAATTCACAAAATAATAAATATTGTTTTTTCACACACACAAACAACGCAACACCCTGTGTATCGCCATCTTGAAACGCGTCATCGTTTTTAATGGCTTGCACAAGCGCCTGTCCGATACCCCAAGCATGCGCCGGAACGCACTACATCAAGATTTATGGGGAGAGGTAAACTCATAGGTCAAACCAGACGATTTCATTAAAATGACGTCACACTTGTACACAAGTAATGAGTTAGAGATAAAGGATGAATTTTAGGAATAATAATTAACAAAATTGGAAAACGTTTTTATTTTTAGATACATTAAAAGTATTTAAATTTATAAATTTATATATATAATAAAATAAGTAACTTTGTAATTAAGTATTTAAAATAGGTAAAATCTGTCTTAACATCATAACTAACAATAAACTTCCACATTTCCTACTAATACAATTATAGTTATTGTGTATCATCAACAAGATAAACAATATACGCACATTAAAAAGAACAGTATACAGGGTGGTCACATATAAAGTTGTCAGAGTTAGGTACATATTTCCATTAATAATTGTAGGTATTTCTTTACCTGATATAAAATTTGTTTGTTGATGATGCCCAATAATATTCTAGCTGCAAATATATCATTTTATAAGAAAAATATAATCAACAAATCTAAATAGGCCTTAAAATATTTTTTTAAACATAGAAAAAGGCAGATATATCACACGATAATATGTGAACAGTAATATTTCATGACGATCGTAATCAAATTGGAATTTTAAATTTTTTTCAATTCCATCCGAGACCCATGTAACATGTAACTAAGATTGTAGGTATTAGGGATTGAAATTAAGATCGTAGCGCCGCGGTGGCCATGACTGAACTAAATTGTTGTACATTCGTAGAAAAAACAAAATAACATCCAAGGCTCGCAAGCACAGAAGATTACATATAAGTTGGGAAGTCCAAATTATAGAAACATTCAATTCTGGCAATGACCAAAAATAAAAGAAGGCAAGAAAAATCAATATCTGGTTGCACAAATACCAATTCACATTAACTTATGCAACATATAAATAACAACCATATACATAAAATTACAGTACCTACCGGCAACTGCGAATTGGTTGCTGCATTATTTAAAAATAACAAAGATGTCGCTACTGTGTGAGTGGGTTAAAGCACTATAGAGCCTTAAGTCTGTTATTCTATGACGCCAGTATAATTGTCAACAAAAAATGTAATACAATTGATGATCTTTAAGCGACGCATATAAATATCTATAAATATACCATTTAGTACTTGCGTATACCCTGATTTCTCCGAAAAAAAATAGTTGTGCTAAAATTGTATGATTCATTTGTAAATACGAGAGTATGTAGTGCCAAGCCTTTAATTTATTCAACAAGAAAACATATAGTTACAGATAAACTGTTCGTTGGAGCAGGCGTAATCAGGTTAGAATCGTTGACATTAGACAATTCAGTCTTTTCTGACATTGTATTTATCTGTGATTGGTCGTGCGCTAGTGAAAGACATTTGCGCAATACATCTCATGGATTTATAAACAATTTTCAATACTTTTAACTGCAACGATACCGATGGCTAGAGATATCGGGCAAACACGTTAACGCAAATCGACAATTCCACAAGTTTACGGTAACGACAGGCATGCCGAATGTAACCGACCACAAGTCGGCCATATTGCGCTGAATGGCAACCGGATCGTTATTTAAAATAACATAATTAGAGTATGTGTTTTGAACTCGTGTTTGCCCGATCTCTCTTCTGCCTTGTAAATTGGTCTTTACTTTTTAAAATATGTCAATACAATAACAAAAACTAATATATTTATACACGTTCTACATGGGTGTTATATGTCCTATAACATCGACGTGTTGCCGGGGATCAAGAAAAGCATCAGAAAGAGAAAACTTGTGTTCCATCTCCGAAACTTCTGAACCGGGAGTCATGGGAGTTGAGCTTGTTGCATAAAAAGAATGATAAGGCAAGGGCATAGCTTCCGGAATTAAAATTTGCGAGTTATTACAACAACTTCTTATGTGGCTTTCTAGAGCAGTCTTGGAAATGAAACCTTTACTGCATATGGGACAAATATTTGGCCTTTCTCCTGTATGCGTTCTCTCATGAATGCGCAATGGCGTTCTTTGTGTAAACGCTTTTGCGCAATACTTACACACATACGGTTTTTCACCAGTATGTACCCGAGTGTGTTCGATGAGTTGTTCCTTTTTTGAAAAATGTTTAGGACACGTTAGACACCCGTAGGGTTTGTACCCAGTATGAGTGCGATGGTGGAATTTTAATTTTTCCCTACTCGATAATTGTTTGCCGCAAATATCGCACAATACAGACGTATCTACGCCAGTTTCGTTATGGTTTTTGAGGTTATGCCTGCGCAAACCCGACGCAGAAGCGTAGTGTTTGTTGCATATATTACAGTCGAATTTAACTAATGGGCTGCCTGTTAAGATTTCATAATGCGATGTTCTTCTATGTGATGCTAAGAACCAAGAAAACATGAAATGTTTCCCGCATATTTCGCACTGAAACGGTTTTTCTCCGGTGTGGAAGTACTTGTGTTCCAGAGCGTGCGTACTAACAGTAAATGCTTTGTTACATATTTCACATTTGTATTTGGTTGCGCCTTCGTGTGCTCTAACGTGCATTTCGAGGTGGTATTTTGAGGCGTTTCGATATGAACACAGATGGCAGTGGTATTTACCGTCATCGCTATGAACTATGGAATGTAATGCGAATGCTACGTTATTTTTGTACGTTTGTTCACAGATGTCGCATATGATTGGTTCGTCTAGTTCGGCGACTGGAGGGTGATCTTCACTAATGCGTTGTTTTCGCTTCCTTTCCTTCTTTTCTCTCTTTTCTTTCTTGTCCTTCTTCTCCTTTTTATCTTTCTTTGGCTTCTTCAACTTTGTACCGACTTTCAAGGACTTTTTTTCTCTTTTTAGTTGCTCTTTCAGTTCTCTTCTTTCTTTTCGCAGTTGTTCTTTGAGTAGCTTGGACTTTTTTATTTTTTCTTCATTTGGTATCCATTCGGTTTCGGAATCAAAATCGTCCTCTTCTGTTTCTAATTTTATTTCAGGGGCAATATTTAGCCTAAAAACATAAAATATTAGTACAAAAAAAAATAAAATACAGCCTCAACGGGCACAACATATACACTCACCCTATTTTAGGAAAATTATTATAAACATATAATGTAATGCTACAATTTTTGGTCCGGTTTTGCGCATATTGTGTATTTTTGCCTGAGATTAGTTCTGGTAGGCAACACTTTATACATATGCTATGATATTTCAAATTTAGCCAAGACTATTCATTTGCAGCGAGCTAAAATGCACCTTTAAAGGAAAATATGTGTGAGACAGCAACTGTAAATATATCCTCTATCTATCACCTAACTGTGTATTCCAGGGACAACTGGAATAGCAAATGAACTAGCAAATATGGGAACTGAAATACCCTTTTGCAGTATCAGCTCCAATGTAATATTTTAAGAAATAAGTAAACTGCAAAAAACAGAAGTTATGATCATTGGAAAGATCTAATAGGGATTAGACAATAAAATAATCTGCTGCTACAACCCTTTGAGATCTAATGAAAGCACAAGTCAAAGTAAAACTGTACTAAAAACTAAGAGGGACATTATTGCCTGAATCTGCATCTAAAAAAGCTCAAGATAGTGGATGAAGGGAAATGTAGATTCTGTGGCTTGGAAGAATAAACCTCAATCTACATATATTACTTTTTTATATGAAACTAACTGTTTCTTAATTCTACTCACAACACCTAGGAGGTAATTGGTTTGAAAAGGGTCATTAACCTAAGTTGATGCCTGCAAATATCCTATAATTTCTCCAGGAAATAGGATTAAAAGGAACTACTTTTCTCAGGAGCTATGTAGAAGTAAGGTGACACAATGGATCTTTTAGGTCTCAGTGAATGTCAGTACCTAATTTCACCCTGATATACATACACACATCATGCATACATCCTCTTTCCAATTTTGGCTTCTTATTAACGACATAATATTGGGTTATTATTCCTACGAAAAGAAAATAAATCGTACTAAAAATAAGATTTGAAAACTGTATTCCTTTATTCTGGGTCACAGTGTATATTGATGAGTTACATTTTTTTATAATAATAAAAAGTATTAAATGTAAAATTCTTTAATATATAAGAACTATAAAAATATAAAATGTATTTGATGTATTTACATTCTAAAATTGTTTTTCAAACCAATATAAAAGTTTTTGAAACTATTTATATACAAAAAAAATGGAAATTGATGGAAAATATCGTGGAATTTATGGAACAGGTTATAAGGTTATAAGCCCAAAAAATATTTTTAATCATAATTTCAACAATGAAAGCCTATATTTTTCTATAAATAAAAGTTGAACTATGGTAATTGTATAGTTTTTAGCAAATTTTAATGAATTATGTGATGTCAAACAACAAATTGATATCAATATAAAAACATTCTTTTAAATATTAATATACATACAAGTTATCAAATCGGACAAAACCACAATTGATCACAGTTTTTTTACTCATTGAGCAATTACAAAATATACAATATATCAACTAACACAAAAATTGATAACCACATTTTAGGTAAATCCTACAAAATATTACATTTGAAGACTTTGTAAAGGAAATAACTCAATTTCTATCCTTTCTTTTTCACTTTACCCTTTATCTGCCTCTACAAATTTTGGCACTGTATGTGGCTAAACAATATCAAAATTATTCAGTGAAATCAATTATTTTGACAAATATATCATTTTTTTACGCAACTAAGTGCATGTCCAGATTGTGCAGCTTTCGAAATAAATCCTTTTCCGCAAATAGGACAACTATATGGCCGCTCCCCTGTATGTGTTTTAATATGATACCTAAAAGGCGCTCTATGTCCAAAATTTTTCCCACAATAACTACAAGTGAAAGGTTTTTCGCCTGTATGTACCCTTTCGTGTTCCTTAAGCTGATCCTTTTTTGGAAACCTTCTTGGACAAGAAACGCACGCGAACGGTCTATCTCCAGTGTGAGTTCGTAAATGGTATTTTAACTTTTCTTTTGAAGCTATTTTCTTCCCACAAATATCACATATTACTGACCAGTCCGCACCTGTATCGTTATGATTGCTGTACATGTGACGCTGAAGACCAGGCAATGATTCGTAATGTTTGTTGCATACCTAGAAGGCAAGACAGATTTTATTTTATTAAGAAAATCGATAGAAAATAATAAACAATCGTAAATGTTTGTTAAAAGTGTTTAAATTGTTTGAGATGTAATTTATTCATGTATGTTTAAAGGGGGGTCATATAAAATGATATACTTTTCTTTTACTCACCTTACAATCATATTTTTCCAACGGCTTTCCAAAAATGGCTTCATAATGTGCCGATCGTCTGTGTTTGGTTAAAATTCTTGAAAACATAAAATGGCTACCGCATATGTCGCATTGAAAAGGCTTCTCCCCAGTATGGAAGTACCGGTGTTCCTTAGCGTGTGTACTTATATTAAAAGGTTTATTACAAATCTCACATCGGTACTTGGAAGATCCTTCATGAGCTCTAATGTGTGCTTCTAGACGGTACTTGGAATTATTCGTGTACTCACAAAAATGACAAGAATATTTTCGATCTTTGTTATGATCTATGGAATGTAAGGCATATTCGACGTTTGTATGGAATTCAGTGTTGCAATAAAAGCACATTAGAGGTATTTCGAGTTTTATTGGAAGTATGGAGGATTTTACTGGTTTCTTTTTGATTTTTTCTGTTTTGTTTATTTTTTTGTTCCTCTTACGCTTTTTTCGGGGGTTCCTAAAAAATTGTGATATTAAAATTTAAATTTCAACACAAAAAACACTAAGATATCCCATATTGCTTAATATTATTAGATTTATATTGTTTAAAAATGACTATGAAGGAGAGGTCCCCATATTTATGTGTTCATATTGTGGGTAGTGTCTTCTTATTTCAAATTCTTCAAAGAAATCTAGTTGTTTTGATTATACCATATAAAAGTTTAATGATGAAGAATGAATGGGGTCTTCTATGAAACTCCTTTCTGGTGTTTGATATACAGGATGTCCTACTACTAACTACTAAACGCAAACTACAGATATTAAGATTTTATGGATACCCTGTATATATTCAAGAGGCACTGGTGTTCGATAGGTTTATTGGATTTTTATTGTATTATGCGTTGTGCCACTTTTGTGACAAAAAGTAACTTACCATTATCTTATGAGCCGTCTTCACACCAGGATGATTTAAGACTGTTGATTTATTACCCATATTTTCCCAGTTAGTAAAGTTATTTCTGACATTCCACTACTTTTATATAATTATCAAAAAATCCGTTTATGTATAGAGGTTGTTCCAATAAAAATAAAGCGGTGCACACGAATTCCCGTCAGGTTCCTTAATGACCAATATGATACACATGAGTTCCCGTCCGACATTTCCAGGTATCTTAATCCCGCACTCGAATTGCCGTCCAGTTTATTTAATCTGTTCTGTTATCGGGACTGCCCTAATAGTTTACCCTGGCGGGGTTAGGTTAGGTTAGGTGTCTTATTATTCCTGAAATAGATGTACAAATACCTTTACCATTTAATTTATTTTATATTTCCCTAATCTCCTTAATTTTGTGTTTATCTTGTTGCGCGCAATTCGGCTCCTAATTTTGGTGTTCTTACTCGTATTCAGGTAGAAAATGACCGCTGCGCGTAATTCATCCCTGCCCAAATAAACACCTTTTAAACAGGTCAGTTTTCGCCCTACATCACTCGAGTGACAGCTTAACGTACCCTAATTATGACACAGGTAGAGTGGTTATCCCGACGGGAATTCGTATGCGTCCAAATAAAGAATACCAGACTTACCTGAACCATTCTGTCGAAATAGTTGGGTTCCACATTGTATGTAAAAAAAGTTATACTCTGTATCTTAGCTTTATTATTTATTTTAGTTTTTGTACATTTTAAAGCTAAATCTGAAGCACTTAATCATTGGACAAATATTTCTACCTGCTTGACGATTGCCTTCCCTAAATAAAAATGTTTAATATTATTTAGTTTCAACCATTCACTATGTAACTATTTATTGCTTTTTTTTTCAAAGATTATCGGGTATACACAATGAAGCTTAAGTGAGTTATTGATGAGAACGATATATTTTGGACTAAACTATATGTGGGCCAAATTTATTTGGAACTCAATTTGTCTCTGAATAATTATTATTCAATCTGCTGGATTACGGTGAAATTTTGTGTGAATATTGGGGAGACCTTTTCTTAATTGTAGAAAAATTATCCAATCAAAATGTATAGGGGGAGCCAAGTAAGAAGCAATATTTTTAATCATTGCCTTTGAGGCTGTTCTAAAACATTTTTTTATAGCTACTTTCCCGATAGTTTCTTAATATTTTCAAAAAATATTTGTAGTTTTAGAGCCAAAGAATTTAATTTTGCAACAGTCCCAAAAGCAATGATTAAAAATATTGCTTCTTACTTGGCTCCCCTTGTACATTTTGATTGGATAACTTTTCTACAATTAAAAAAAGGTCTCTCTAATATTCACACAAAATTCAACCAAAATCCGGCAGATTAAAAAATAATTATTCAGAGACAAATTGGGCTCCAAATCAATTTAGCCCACAGTGTATAGTCGGTTAATAGCAACAATGGGGGCTATTTCTTAAAAGAATAATAGTACATTATCTGTTTTTACAAATAAAAGTTCAAATATAATCCGTCTTTAGTAGTATTTATCACAATTTATAACAAAAAACTGGTTGGGACACATATGGAGGGCAGGGAAGTAGAAAGTAGAAAGTAGAAATATTTCTTAAAATTTAAAATTATTTTTTAAAATTTCCAATGTTCTTATTATTATTATTATTATATTTAGACAAGGGCAGAGGGACAAATCCCTATTATGCCCAAAAACAGATAATTACACAAGAAACTTAGGTACTAGTAGGTAAACAACAGAAAAATAAGTACAATATACACAATATACCAAATAAACTATAAGTGCTCTAGCAGCGCACGATCAAGTCTGTTTTTGAACGAGTTAGTCGATGGTGCAGAAACTGTGGATACATCAAGATTATTCCAGCTGTCGAATACCCTGTTTGGTAAGAAGTTCTGTCTTGATCTGACGGTAAAGTTTTCTTTTTTGAGTTTAAAAAGGTGTCCTCTAAGGCGGTCATCTGGATTTAAGGTGAACATCATATCAAGATTACCAAAATTAAATTTTAATATTTTAAAAGTGGTAATGAGGTCTCCGCGGTGTCTACGAAGTTCAAAGGAAGTTAGGTTGGCCATGGAGAGTCTTTCCTCGTAGGAAGGTCTTCGCTGTCCCAGGGACAGTCGAGTGGCTCTTCTTTGAACATTTTCCAAAAGATTTCTATCGCGAACTAGGTCTGGATACCACGTTGGACCGGCGTACTCGAGAATTGGTCGGACATAGATAGTATACAGTTTGCAAAACGACTGGAACGAAACACTCGAAAAGCACTTACGAATGAGATAAAGTCTGGTGTTCGCGCGTTTACAAACTGAAGTTATATGATCAGACCAAGTTAGGTTGCTATTTACGATAATTCCGAGGTCGTTATAGGAAAACACAGAATTTAATGGTCGACTATCTACGAAGTACGGTAGTAGTGGGTTGTTTTTACCAATTCGGAGCACTACACATTTTTCCGTGTTTAATGGAAGTAGCCACTGAGAAAACCATCTGGAGATGGAGTTTAAGTCCAGCTGGAGGGTTTGTTGGTTGGTGATTGGATTCGTATATATCTTTGTGTCATCAGCGTACAAAGATATTTTATTAGTTACGTGATAAGGAAGATCGCTGGTGTATACCGTAAAAAGCAGAGGACCAAGAACAGAACCCTGTGGCACTCCACTTTCCACCAATCTATCCCTTGAGAAGTCTTCGCCAACTCTTACTTTAAAATATCTATCCGTTAGAAAGTCGTCAATCCAGCTAAGTAAAGAGCCGCGAATGCCGAAGTGTTCCAGCTTGTGTAGAAGTCTGCGCCTGGGAACGCGATCAAAGGCCCTTTTCTTTTCTTTTCTTTTCTTTTCTTTCCTTACCTCTCAAATAAAATTTGGAATTTATTCGATACAAATATGTATTATAGTATATTATTAAACGAGCAATTTATGATAGCCATATTTCACGATGGGTGACGTTTGCGTCACGAGCCGCAGGCGAGGGGCGCAAGTCACCCAAGTGAATGATGGCCATAAATTGCGAGTAGAATACTATACTTTGTCCACGACACTTAATTTATTTATTAATAAATAAAAATCAGTAGCGATTTGGCATATCACTAACCTCAAAATGTTGTGGCATCTACTTCAAATAATTTGACATATATAGAGATATATGCCTCAGTTTTTTATAATTCTGAACTCTGAACAGTTGGCGATAAAATTTTGTAACAGATACTGTAGAAAGTATCAATACAACGTACCGTTATAAATATATTGTTTTAAAATACTTAATATTAGAAAATATCGTTATGAAAAGTATCAATACTAAAAATTACAATATTTTATAGATACGATATATGTCAGAAACAAATTTCCTGAACAAAATACACAGATTTAATAGTTTATTTCATATTGTACCCCCATCTCTAGTCGTGAATTATGAACCATAATACACTACAGTGTATTATGAACCATAATTCACGACAGTTGATATATGGGTACCATATACCTTTAGTTAGGAGGTAAAATATTGACTTATTATTAGGTGGTCGTGGACAAACATATTACAAAATTTTTTTTAACGTTTTTGGCAACAACCTATTGTTCTTTGGATTACATGTTTCATACAGGTAACTAAATTTTATTTTATTTCAATTTCTACCTACTTATATAATTTATATTATCAAACTTGTAATTTGAAGTATTTTTATTAACTTTTTAATTTGTATTAAACAGTTTTTAATTTAATATCAACAATTGTAATATTCTCAATTTTGTATTATTAATTATAATATTATCTTTCACATTCATTTTATATCTATTACTCTTGTTCAAGTAATTTTGACAGAATCTTGTAAGATCTTCATTTATTAAGTGTACCATTTCTTTATATTGTAGCCCGATGATGGTAATATTGTACCGAAACTAGTAGCATCATAAGTGTCCTTTGAGGGACTTAAATTAAATTTTCTGTGGTTTGGACTTCTAGTTTTATTAAACCATTGGTTTGGATTTCATACAACCACATTTGAGATGTGGATGAGCTCTTGGAGTTAGAAATATTTCTAATCTGAAAGTGATAAACTAATAGAAATATTTTTTGGGAAAGCACACCACAATACTTTTTATATTTTTAATTTGATTTCCTAACACAAAAATACTAATAATATCTAATTTATTTAATAGTTATTCATGTACCAAGGCAGTAAAGTGATTCTAGTCTGAAATAATGAGACGAGCGAGGCGAATAACAGTCCGATAAAGACACTTTACTTGACGTGGTGCATACAAAATTTTATCGCCAACTGTTCAGAGTTCAGAATTATAAAAAACTGAGGCATATTTCATTGCATTTAATTATGACAAAGTAAACAGCCAATATAGAACAAATCTAATTATTATTTGTTATATTTGAATTGAAGGTACACCCTGAAGCATTATAAAAGTTAATTCCTGAAGTCAAAGGAGTTCCAACAATAATTTGTTATAAATCAATCGCAAGAAAACTATTATCGAGCTTTAAAAGGGAGAAGCATGACACTGACATGATGATTTTCGAGTAATGTCAAAGTAATAGTTATTTAACCAATAAGTGTATCAATGAGGGCCATTAACAATCGAGATAATGCACGAGCAGGGCGAGTGCGTTAATGTTCGAGATTGTTAATTGCCCTTTTAATACTCGTGTTAGTTACAAAGCTTTTCCGTCGACTGTATCAGTTGTATTCGTTTTTCTCAATATTTAAAAACTAAAAATATTTATTTGTTTCACAGGTAAGTACTGTCAAAAATAAATAATGACATTGAAATGTCACAGAGATGGTCGCTGGTTCAAATGTCACTGTTTTCGTTTTTCTTAAATTCTTTTTTGGATGTCTTAGCACTAATAATTATTATAATTTTGTAGAATAATAAAATAAAACGATAGGTAAGTCAAAAACTAGAAGTATTCTATACTAGGATTAATTTTTTGAAGACGTCATTGTATGTTTGGTTGCCTACATCATAGATGTGCGTTGGGTTGCCTGCAGAAAATCGTTGAGTAATGTAGGTAAATCATGCATTAATGGGGGTCATTAATGTATGATTTTTTCTAATTTTGAGAACGTTAATAGCGTATGTGAATACACGGTCGACGGAAAAAATACTTTACCTGTCGCATGTCACTTTTACCTGCCGCAAATGCAGCAACATTATTTGTTTTTACAAGTAAAAGTATTTATCACAATTTATAACAAAAAACTGGTTGGCACACATAGGGAGGGAATAGAAATATTTTCAATCTGAAAGTGTTGAGCTAAAAAAAATATTTTGTTGGGAAAGCACACCACAATATTTTTTATACTTTTTTATTGATTTCCAAAATTATAACAAAAAAATACCAATAATCCTATTTATTTAAATATATTTATTTATCACAGATGATTCAACTAAATAAATACTATATTACACAGGGTTACTGATTATATTTGAACTCGATACATCAAGAAAAATTTTTTCTTGCATTTAAACGTAATTACAGCTGATTTAAGATGGTACCAATTCCCGAAAGAAAAAAAATTAAATCATATAGCTTTATTACAAATTCTACTATGACTATTCATGGCGGGTTTGGATATAAAACCTTTCCCGCAAATTCTACAAACGTTCGGTTTTTCACCAGTATGAGTTTTTTTGTGGTACCATAAAGGAGCGCGATGGGAAAACATTTTCCCGCAAATATTACAAGAAAAAGGTTTCTCTCCGGTATGTACAGGCATATGAGCCTGAAGGAAATCTTTTTTAGCAAACTTTTTATTACATATCAAACAAGAAAACGGTTTATCTCCGCTATGTATCCTCAAATGAAATTTCAATTTATCTTTATTTTTAATTTTTTTACCACAAACATCGCACATTACGGAACGATCGATTCCAGAATTATCGTGTTTGCTGAGCATGTGTCTTTGTAAGCCCGGATATGACTCGTAATGTTTCCCGCATATTTTACAGTCATATTTAACCAAAGGTTTACCCGTTAAGATAGAATAGTGAGATAAACGTCTATGGGCGCTTAACGATCTACTGTACATAAAACGTTTTCCGCATATTTCGCACGGAAAAGGTTTTTCTCCCGAGTGGAAGTGCACGTGTTCTAAAGCGTGCGTACCTATCTTAAAAGGTTTTTCGCATATTTCGCATTTATATAGATTTGAGCCTTCGTGACATCGGACATGTTTTTCAAAGCGATACAAAGATTTAAGTTTAAAATCGCATAAGTGACAGTTATATTCGTTTTCTTCGTTATGTTCTATGGAATGTAATGCGAAATCTACGTTGTTAGAAAACTTTTTAGAACATTTTTTACATTCTAAGGCTTGGTGTAAAATCACTGGTTCTACTACTGGTTTTTTGGGAGTGTTTCTACTGGATTTTTTAGTGATTTTTTTGCGTCGCTTGCTCAGCTTCTTCCTACAAACAAACATTTTATTATTAATAAAAAAATTAAACATGTAATTAATATTACTACTTACTCATGAAATTTCCAAGATTCAGCCCACCTAACAATTTGCTATTTTATAAAGGTCGCAGGAATGATGTGGTGATAAATATTATAAAACAATGGTAGACTCAAAAATGTTTTATGAAATATCGATGGACACAAAATGGGCAGAATTTATAAGACATTTTGTTTATCTAATATGTGGTCCAGCGACTACTATATAACAGATATATAATGTTTATAAAAATACAATAAAATTGTTTTATAAAAGATTTATAAGAGTGAAATATATTTTTAACTTTGGAGATGTTATCAAAATTTTATCTATATATGATTATTGATTATTAATTAATAATCCATGTGAACATGGCTGCCAGTGATAAAACAGTTTAGTAGCCAAAGTAGGTTTTATAAAATAGTTCACCTTTAATTAATATTTTTAAATAATACTCATAGGGCCAATTTGAGATATTATTATGAACTGCTCATGATTGGATGCCTGTAACTACAATTTTTAATGACAAGCATCTGCTGCTTTAATAATATTATTTTATAAGCTGCTAAAAGATCTTATAGCAATAGTTTTATAATGTATTTATACCTGATTTATAAATGTTACCAAACAACTCTTACATAACACGTATAAAATTGCTTTATGAATATCATATAATTTTTAGGCTAACATGTTTTTGTGATAAATTTATAAAACAATTTTAATAAGTTAAGCTAAACTGGCTCTTATGACTTTATATGATAAGTTGCATATTTGAAAGCATCAATAAATTAACATTAAAATAAAATTGATATATAAGCCAAAAATTATAAAACAACTTTGCTAGTTGAGAGATATTGTTCGCGATCCTATTGATAATGTATGGTTCTTGGGACGGAACAAGCGAAAAGCTTTTATAACAATAGTTTTATAATGTATTTATACCTGATTTATAAATGCTACCAATTTCTTAAAAAAGTGTTATAAAACAACTAAATTTTTTAAACAATGAATGTTTTACAATACTCTTACATAGCACGTATAAAATTGCTTTATAAATATCAGGTGAATATCTTTATAGCTGAGTACACATGACTAAAAGTCAAGAAAACATTTTTGTATTCTGTGTAAAATTTTTATTATAAAATTGCAAAGCGCATTCGGCGGTTAAGCCATCATCAGTGCCATACCTGCAAGTAAGCAATAATCGTTGGAAAATTTTTTTCAAGAAACATTAGAAAAGAATTACTTTCTCGTCAGATATGTAACAAGAAACTTAGTCAAATGTCTACAACACATTAACGTCACTACATTAAATTTAAAATTTTTTTAAAAATTAATTATCCCCTGTTTGGGGTTAAAATGTATTCACATTATGAACTTTTTTAATTTTATAAATTTTTCTCAGCCACTACACAAACACGTGTTAGTAGACCGGAAGATGAAGTGACACTACTTCAAACTTCAATTTAAAATTAAATGACAAATGACAATTAAATGGACACAGAAATCAAGCTGTACAACATGATCATAAAAATGAAATTGTTGTAAAAAACTTTCTTTGATCTGGTAATGTCACAAAACCAAATATGTGAATTTTCTAAATAAACTAAATGAATTTGATATATTGAGGTCTAATGAGAACCAATCAAATCATAAGATGCCGAAAAAGATTAAGGGTCTAATGAGAACCCATTTCTAAATCTAATTCCAAAAGGAAAATTCACAAATAGGTCAAGAGAGATTCCAAAATCAATTTCTTTTTCAAAATTCAATTCAATTTAAAAATAAAATTAAATAAAATGACAATTAAAGTGGACACAGAACTCAAGCTATACAAAATGAGTATAAAAGTGAAATTATTGTAAAAAAAAAAACTTTCTTTGATCTGGCAATGTCACAAAACCAAATATGTGGATTTTCTAAATAAACTAAGTAGATTTGATATATTGAGGTCTAATGAGAACCAATCAAATCATAAGATTAAAAAAATTCATAATGTGAATACATTTTAACCCCAAACAGGGGATAATTAATTTTTTAAAAAATTTTAAATTTAATGTAGTGACGTTAATGTGTTGTAGACATTTGACTAAGTTTCTTGTTACATATCTGACGAGAAAGTAATTCTTTTCTAATGTTTCTTGAAAAAAATTTTCCAACGATTATTGCTTACTTGCAGGTATGGCACTGATGATGGCTTAACCGCCGAAAGCGCTTTGCAATTTTATAATAAAAATTTTACACAGAATACAAAAATGTTTTCTTGACTTATAAATATCATATAATTTTGTTGCTAAATCAACATTAAAATAAAATTGTTACATAAGCCAGAAATTATAAAACAACTTTGCTAGTTGAGGAGATATTGTTCGCGATTCAACTGATTATGTATGGTTATTGGTACGAAACATAAACTGTAACTAGAAAAGGGAAAATGTTGATGTGTTAGTCCAAACCATACCCAATTCGAGTTTTCGCACTATACACTACTTCATACTGTTTCAGAACGATCTATACATACCAGTTGGAAAAAAATTTATAGTACAGACAAAACAGTATCATGACTCAGCACTTCTAACATTATCCTCTTCTTCTACAAGATCCACGAGAGACTCTTGCAAGTTGCAGCGGAGGGTCCAATAGACTCTCTCGCCCCAAACCTAATATTTTTCCACAACTCTCGACCGACACTCTGCTGACCTTATTCGAGTTCGTTTTACAATTATTGTTGTTGTATGTTGTTTCGGATTCCACATGAACTAGTGGAAGTCCGGGTCCTTTGGGAGCCGCTTCAAATAGTCGTATGGAATCTACATGACTCACTGAGATGCTGTTTATTATGTAACTTAACTATTTACACTATTTCTGACAAGGGCTGTACTTAAGATTGTCATGTTGATTGAATAATATAAATAAAATATAATATCGATACTTGACAATGAACTACATTTAAATGTGTGTGTTCACTTATCTAAATCATCAGCATATATACGTACTGCCCTAGGTCAACTATCCTTTTTACGTGACAGTTCTCTGGCCTCCCACTGGCACGTTCATTCTTATCTTGCTTTTAATCATAGCCTTACCGAGTCTATTTACTATTAGACAACTATAAAACAATAGCTAACTGCATTGTTTTTAAAATAGAAAAAATGACACTGGATTATTTACTTAGAAATACGAGGTTGAAATAATAAAACTTTCCATAAATAATGGTATAATTCAAACAACGGATTACACTTTAAAGGTACCAAAATATAAAGTATTTTCAAATAAAAACAAAAAGTACAGACATTACCTACATAATTTCAATTTTTTTTAAATAGGTAACTTATTTATACTATACACACTAACTAATATTTTTTAACTCACCAATGACAATTAAAAGTTTATCCCAATAAATGTAAAGTATCTATTTATGTACGTATAAAAATAAAAAGAGTATTTGTCAAGAGAAAACAGACCTACTAGCACTGGCGTAACTAGCCATCAGACCTGGGGGGGCCTAGGAAGGACCTGGTCTATAATGATGTGGTCCAATCTATTTATGAATTATTTTATTGGAAATAAAAGCCCGTGACTTATTTGAAAAATTGTTTGATGTCTTAGCCAAAAATGGACCTATAAAATAATCCTCTAGACTAAACAAACAAATAACTTTGAAAAATCAAATTACATATAAAAAAACTGCTAGCCATAGGGCTATATTGCCTAATCGCCTGAAATTCATCGATATTTTTAATGATAAAATGAATATTTTGATGCGTGTCTGGTGTCTACTTTATTTGGTATGGATATTTATTTGAAAAATCCTGATGTACCCTGAAAATGTCTGGGGGGAGCACAAAAGAGGCATGGGGGGCCCGGCCCTCCCAGGCCTCCCTGTAGGTACACCAGTGCCTACTAGAATCGTAAATACAGACGGATGTGATAGGTCATTCATCTGTAAGCTTACTTTAAACCATTCAAGGAAACTAAGTACCCATGTTACGATAGTCGTTTTTTTGGCGATACGATACGATCTGATCCGATTCGCTTAGTGGACACTTACACTTACATATTCATTTTTTTACCATCCACGGTATTATATTATTTGAATTGATCCAAGGATCTCGTTCTTTCATTCTAGATTTTCGTATATTTGCGCCTCTGTGCTCGTGGGAAAGTAACTTTCCGTACAATAATTTTTCTTCAACCAAGCTTTTCAAATTAACCTAGCTTTTCTTAGAGGAATAAGTACATACTAGTACTGTATTTCTGTTAATAACCAGCAAACTGTTTTTCTCAAAAACATTATTGTGCAGTTGATAGTTTTGTGAATAAATCTCAACGATTTACGACTGGTTTTGATTAAAAATTGTTATTAAACTACAGCTTATGTACAACAATCATTTATTATTAACTATATTTCTGCGCATACACGATTTCCCAAAATTCAAATGTCTACTGACACTAAAATTTTCTATAATTCAAAAAATATTTAGATGATTTATAGACTAATAAGTAATAATGAAGTTTTGAGCTAGCTACATTACATCTTGATGTTTTTAACAACCTTTGTCCACGACCACCTAATAATAAGTCAATATTTTACCTCCTAACTGAAGGTATATGGTACCCATATATCAACTGTCGTGAATTATGGTTCATAATTCCCGACTAGAGATGGGGGTACAATATGAAATAAACTATTAAATCTGTGTATTTTGTTCAGGAAATTTGTTTCTGACATATATCGTATCTATAAAATATTGTAATTTTTAGTATTGATACTTTTCATAACGATATTTTCTAATATTAAGTATTTCAAAACAATATATTTATAACGGTACGTTGTATTGATACTTTCTACAGTATCGCCCATCTCTATATATGTCAAATTATTTGAAGTAGCTGCCACAACATTTTGAGGTTAGTAATATGCCAAATCGCTACTGACTTTTATTTATTAATAAATAAATTAAGTTTCGTGGACAAAGTATAGTATTCTACTCGCAATTTATGGCCATAATTCACTTGGGTGACTTGCGCCCCTCGCCTGCGGCTCGTGACGCAAACGTCACCCATCGTGAATTATGGCTATCATAAATTGCTCGTTTAATAATATACTATTTTGTTACTGACATTGGACACTAACCTAAAATAATTCTCTCCTCCCGTCACGTCACGTCAAATGACACGTACGTAGCGACAAAGCTCTTTCAGTTGGCACTAGCATTTTGGGAAACCTTTCATAAATAATGATTTATTTGTTTATTATGGGATATTCATTGAATAATTTCACTGGAAACATACAACTTTTCATGTGAATCCGCATATTAGCCCTAGAGATGAATCCTTTTCCGCAGACGCTGCAAATAAAAGACCTCTCTCCGGTGTGTGTTTTGATGTGGTAGCGATAGGGAGCGCCATGGGCGAATTTCTTACCACAGTACATACAAACATAAGGCTTTTCACCGGTATGAACTCTCATATGAGCTCGGAGAATATCTTTGGAAATAAATTTTCTAGGGCAAATCGTACACGGGAAAGGTCTGTCTCCAGTGTGAGTTCTTAAATGTTGACCTAATTTGCCTTTACAAGACAATCTCATACCGCAAATATCACAAATTACCGAAGTGTCAACGCCATATTCTTTATGATTGTACGAGTAATGCCCTTTTAGAGCGGTGGAATTTTTGTAAGCTTTATCGCAAAGATGGCATTTGTAAATTTGAATATTTTTCTCATCGGCATGCACCAGCTTTTTATGAGTGTCCAAGTAAACGTTTCGAACGTCTTTGCCGCATATTTCGCACTGGACGAAACTTTTAGCGTTGTGAGTTTTCGAATGTTTATAAGCGCACCTTTTGATTTTGAAAATTTTACCGCATTTTTCGCATTTCCAAAGATCGTGACTGCGTATGTGGTTTTTAAAAACAGATTTTTTGTCTTTTGTATAGCTGCACATGTGACATGAGTACTTGTTATCTTCGGAATGGGATATCGAGTGCATTCCAAGATCGATGTGTGTTTGAAAAGATTGTCCGCAACTTTTACAACTAACTGGTTCCGGTGTTTCGTTTAGATTAACGAATTTTTCGATTTTTATTGAATCCAATTTAATATTTCTTCCTCTCCTCTTCTTTTTTTCCGGTTTTTGTTCTTCTTTATCGTCTTCTTCATCTTCGGAATCTGATAATCTACTAATGTCCGATTTATCTACTTCTTCCGATTTTACTGATATATCAACTGCCGTATCTTTATCTTTAGCTTCATTATTCCGTTTCCTTTTTTTCATTGGTTTCTTCTTTTCCAAATCCGTTGGGGAGTCCATCGATTTTTTTCTGTAATTCCTTTTCTTCTTAGGAGTTTCTATCGGAAACCAATCGTTGTCTGACACTGTATCGGTATCGCTTTTTTCTTTCTTTAATGTCTTCGTTATTTTCAGTCTTTTAGTTTTACTTTTCGATCTAAAAATGAGTTAATTAGTTTCTTACAACTTAAATAAGGGCGGGACTAAGGAGGGTAGGAGAAGAACAATAGACATGTTGAAAAAGTGTCCAGCGGTAAGCAGTAATAGTTCAAAAACCCACCATAATAGCGCTACCATATCAAAGAGTAAAGTGCGATGAGTAACATAACCTCTATCTAGAGAATTTATCAACAATAATGTGATATGAAAAAAAAGATACACCCTGACTCTTTTATAAAATACTAAAGAAAGCCCGGCCAAGTGACGCTGTGGATGGTCCATGAGTAATGACCCAAACTAAAATGGAAGTTACTCCAAAATATTATGATCTGCTACTGTAGCGCCACCAATTTAATGCCTATCGCCGGGCTCTTCTTACATAGAATTGGTGCTCCTAGAGTCCTCTCTTTATAAACAAGACATTGAATTAAAATAAAACACAACTTAATTATAAATATTTCTTTATTATTTTTTCCAATATATATGTTTATACTTTTCGCTTTTTTTTAAGTACAACTCTGTAATATACGATAGGCATCTGGTTGTTGAAGGATTATTGCATTCCAACGCTTTATGTACTTTTTGAAACAAACTATAGTTATATCATACCCTCATAGTTACCAGAAATTCAGGCTTCTAACATTATCAACAGGGGGGTTAAAAATGCTCTGAGTGCCTGCAGTAGTTCCAGATACTCAAATCTCTATTTCATATGTGTTTTCTGACAGTTGATAACTTAGAGTCTTAGAGGAAGTAATAAAAACATTTGCTTACACATATTTTATTAACAAAAAATTGTAAGATATGTAGGTATATCGAGTGATAAACAAAAATTCAATTTTACAAATTAAACTGGTCTAAATGAATTAATATTTAAATGAGTAAGTAGAAAAAATTTAAATTGAAAATACTGACTGTGTTTTTACACTGTTTTTTTATAAAATAAATAGATAGGTACTATATTTTTCTGACCTATGAGAAACGAGAGCAGTAAATATTTGCATACTTCTGACTTTCAAAACATGTCAAAACATCGGACTACTTGATGAATATTTACATATTTTCATAATTAATCTAAATGTGATGGTTCTACTTATTTTTTTGTATAGAGAGCGAAATTCTTAACTTATTACTTATTACCAGTACTAATATCCATACGAAAATATTGTTTGAGAAATTTTGTAACACTTTTTCCATTAGCTACGGCACCTTTTCTTTCTCACGGAAAATAGACAATATTTCTGATCAATTTTAACCAATTAACCAAAAGTATACCTCAATACTATACCCACTCAACTCACTCTGTATGTAAAAAACTTGTCTATAAACGAACCCTTACTTATAGGAAAATCCAACCTGTGCAAACCATCCAATTATTGACATATGGAGATTTTGTTAGAGGTAGAGAATCTTGTTCAAGTTCAAAAACAAACTGCTGGTACTGCAAATAGACTATTAAATCGCAAAGAGAAACTAAGTACTAGCTACCATAAGTCACAAAAGAAGATTGATCGGATGAGGATTTAAAATTGAAAGATGATGGATGATTTCTAAATAGTCATTGAACCGTCTGACATAATATACATAATAAACCTCTGTAGAACTAACGCACATCCTGAGCTGGATGTACACAAACAATCAGTCGTTGCGTGGATTAGTAGGACTCACAAATCGCTAACCAAATAAATGAATCAACCAATGGAATTAGAGGGTCCAAAAGTTAACAAGTCGCCACCTAGCGGTGCATATTGTAGTAGTATGTTTTTACATAATGGTGCTGCTCACTTTCACACTCATTTCCTTGCTCATAGAATGTATAACAGCATTTGATTACAAAATTCAGCAAACCTTGATCAATTTATATACATTTTAAATTATCTAAACCGCAAATTTTCCCTATTTTTCATCTTATCTGAGTAGTGCAGCTTTTAAGATGAATTTTCATATTAGCCTTAGAAATAAACCCTTTATTACACAAGGGACAAGTGTGTTTCTTTTCGCCAGTATGCGTTTTGATGTGATATCTATAAGGAGCGCTGTGCGCAAATTTTTTACCGCAAAATTTACATTCGTACGGCTTTTCTCCGGTGTGCACTCTCATATGTGCGGCTAGAATATCTTTGGCGATGAATTTCTTAGGGCAAAGATCACAACCGAAAGGTTTGTCGCCTGTGTGCGTTCGTAGATGTTGCGGGAGTTTACCTTTACAAGACAATCGCATGCCGCAAATATCGCAAACTACAGACACATCTATGCCTAATTCTTTGTGAAAAGCCGAGTAGTGTTGTCTTAAGCTACTGGGGTTTTGGTATTCTTTATCGCAAATAGGACATTTGGTGATGAAGTTGGATCTTTCGTTGCTGTGTAATATTCTTTTATGAATTGAGAGACATTGTTTTTTTAAATGTTTACCGCATATTTCGCATTGTACGGGGTTTTGTACGATGTGCGATTGAGAGTGTTTATACGCGCAAAGTCTACTTTTTAAGATTCTGTTGCATTTTTCGCATTTATATAAATCATGGCTCTTTACGTGAACTTTGAAAGTTTTTTTATTGTCTTTTCGGTAATCGCACATGTGACAGGAATAGAACCCGTCTTCGTTGTGTACTGTGGAATGGAGACCGAATTCGATATGAGTTAAAAATGCTTTAGAACAATGTGTGCATATAAGAGGCTTCGATACTTCGTTTAAGTTTATGAATTTTTCCAGCACTAATTCGGGGGATTTTCGCCTACCCCGTTTTTTATTCGAGGGTTTTGGTGCTTCGAATTCAAAGTCGGTATCGTCTTTGATGAATGTATCCCAATTGTCTTCCACGGAGACGAAGTTACTTTGGATTTTTTTTCGTTTTCGTGTTATTACTTTGGATCTAAAAAAAATACAGTTGTAATATGTTTATTGTCGTTTAATACAAAAGCCGAAAAAAATTTACGTAAATTTTAAAATGCATGCGAAATGTGTTCAACTTTTCTACCAGAAATGGTGAATTTTGTAATACTAGTGAATAAAAAACTTTCTAATATACTTTATGGTTATTTTGTGAATGCTTACATACAGTGTGACCAAATAAAAACCAAAAACCTTCAATAAATAATATCATGATTCTTTTAGGCATCATAAATTATCGATAATACTAATTTTTTTGTATTTTTGGCATTCATTCAATATTATTTTTTCTACGACCGTGCGTTCTAACCCACTTTCTCGCACGCATTTTAGCTTTGAAAGTGAGATTATGCAAATTTTGACCTTATTAGATAGTTTTTTACATCACAATTATAACTATTGTTACAACAGGTGAATAAATAATCCATCAAATAAAATCTACATCTTTTCTAGCTTTTTGTTACATTTTTAATTTTTTGAAAATATAAAATAATGAAGATATTTTGATATAACCCTGTACATTCTTTAAAATAGTGTCATAAAATAACTATCAAACCACCCAGGTTTGATATAAGAAAAATATATCAAATGAAATTATTTCATCTACAAATGACTTAAAACCGATGCCGTCACCTTCATCGTTTTCATGTGACCTGCAACCGATGCCATCCTCATCCAACGATTATACACCCTACAGGATTGCTTATTCGCTTAAATCTTTCGTCGGTGAGTGAGAGCTTGCTTACGTCACCAGTGGACCTCGACCAATTTAAAATATATTGCAATCGTCAATAATTTTCACGTTTTTCTTGTGTATTTGCAAAAAATAATAATAAATTTATTTTTTTTTTGGTGATTTGTTATTTAAAAAATTATATTTAGTAGTATAAGTAGTTACAAAATATAAATTAACGATTGAAACAATAACTTTGAATTGAAGAAACTTGCTTATAATTTATTTTGCACAGAAAGAGAAGCAAATGTACGAGCTGTGTTAATTGATGGGTAAACTCAGCATTATAATATATTTGTTTTCTTATGGGGAAAATAAAATAGACGCCTTATACACTGCTAAAAAATTTATGAATAAACAATTTTTTTCAATTTTTTTAAAACCTCTATCATCTCTTGTCGTACTCACACTTTTTCTCTCCAACCGTTTTTTTTTCTGGGATTGATAAAATTACTATAATTAATCCTAATAATTGTTCGAAGTTTACAAAGAAGGATTCATACAAGCAAAAATTAAAATCTATATTACTTTATAACAGAACTAAGAACATATAAAACCATTGTGATGTAATTTAGATGTTTATGCCAGAAACTGAGAAAGTAAGGCATTCTTTTTAGTTTTAGCTTATATCTTAATTTCTTATTTTTTTGCATGATCATTTACATTACATTTTACATGGTTTTCTGTTCTAAGTTTTAGATTTCAATTAATTTTTATTTTAGCTTCCATGAATCCACCTTTGGTATTTGAAATGTATACATTGAAACTCGAATCCAAAAATTTTGTATTTATACTGAAATAAGGTGTTTCGCATTTATAGACTTTCCTGATTGACAATTATTAGAGAAGTTTACTTACCACCTTTATTAATAAACAACACTTTCAAAATTGAAAAAACGGATAAAATAACGTCAAAACACACGATTAACCATAAAATTAAAAATATTAGGTCCAGCGATGACGTATTCGTCCGACTTGAGCGAGGCGAACACATAGTTAAATGAAAATAAGCAATCCTGTAGGGTGTATAATCGTTGATCCTCATCAACATTATCTACTTACCAGTTAACACCAAATAACTCCACTGGACCGGCAATTTTAAGTAGTTTACAGAATGCTACAAATTGTGTTTCTAATATTAATATTTATAATAATAATAATAGTTTTTGGTTTTAAAGTTTTGTATAGGTATGTATGTTGAAATAAAATAACTTTTGAAAAATCGGTTGGTATACTTTTCTATATATACGGTCGTAGAAAAAATAATGTTCCTTACTCATGCGTAAAGTGTCTTTCCTGCCCTTGACCGCTTGCCCGAACTCCGCTTCGCGTCGTTCGGGTCAACTGCAGTCGCGTGCGGGAAAGTATCACTTTCCGCACTTGTTTTGAAAATAACTATTTTAAATACTTAACGATTTTTACAGTATAGTTCTTTTATATTTTGTTTCTAGAAAAAAAAATAACATTCAAACGTGTCTAAAGATGCTTTTGATACTAGAGGCTAACTATACTTTTTCTACGATCCCAGGAAAAAAAAACATTATTTTATATTTTAATTATATTAATAAAATGACAGACGTGTCATTGAAAAATCAAATGACACAGAACTACAAAATTATCACGGAATATTGGACATAAATGACAGATTATACACTTGATGTGACGTTTAAGGAATGAAAGATAAACGAGATGTGACTTTTCGCACTTTAAGCATAGTGTTCAAAATGAGGCATAGGAATTTCTGTACAAAACTGTCAAACGCGAGCTAACTTTTTTACCAAATAGCGTTCATTAAAAATAATAACAGATAGTTATGTTTCAAAAAGTCGAACTCCATTTTCATACCACTTTCGAATATTTTCAACTGCGTAGGAGATAGCCAGACGGGTGCACGGGGAATTTGAAAGTTGAACGTAAAGTATCGCGGTTCGATTCCCCGCTCTGTATTGTTTTCAGTATTCGAAAGTGTTAGGAAAATGGTGTACTACTTTTATAAACATAATCATACATTTTTGGAACTTTAGTTCTTTACGTCAGGTTATGTTTGAGCGACCGGGGGTCGCGACGCAAAAGATCTGACCGTTACGTTACGTTATGTTACGTTGCTTCGTTACGTGCCTTGCTTGCGTGCGTGTGCTCTCTCCTGAGTATCTCTCGTTTACGAAGCAGCGATTCATATGCTTCGGCCGGGAATCGAACACGGGCCGCCCGCGTGGACGGCGAGCATTCTACCACTGAACCACCGATGCTACATTAAAATTCTATGCAAACCTGGTATTCGCAGTGCTGGTGATCTACTTGAATTTGTTCTGATAAATTTTTACCATTATTTCCATAATTTTGTTTGCGCGATTGATGTTTTAATTCGAAAACTTTAAAATGGATGGATAAATTGATTTGACATTTGGCAGGTTCTTTTTAAATGTAAAAGGTCATATTTTGATAGAAATAGTAGTTTGTGCAACTAGTGTGGATATGATGGCCATATCGCACGAGGACAAAGTTTGTCAATCGTTCAAGTGCGATATCGACAATCCACACGAGTCGAACAGCATATTTTTTCTACGACCCACTTAAGAAAAAATCTAGAAAATAAAAATTTCTATAAACTGTAATATAACTTCAAATTGAAAATTTAACAATTCAATTTTCTGTTTCCACTAATTTTTTTGTGGTAAACGTACAGTTCTTGAATGTCCAATTTGTATAATGCTACGATTTCCCTTTTTAAATATACGATGCTGTTATAAGTCGATGTTGCCAGTCGGACTCCCTCATGAAGGGTACCGTACCATTCTCTATAATAATGAATATTCTGCTAAATATTTCAAACGCTACCTGTTGTCGTTATTAATATCAAACAGAATAATTATTAAAAAATAAAATTAACAATAAAAAAAACTTCTTTACGGGGAATCGAACCCGGGTCTACCGCGTGAGAGTCTGGTTTGCTTACTACTCGACCACCGAAGAATATGCAAATTGTTTATCTATAACGTCAGATGTATCACATAATTTTTGCTTAAAAGGAACTAAAGTTCCTACCGTGTGTCCCGCGACACGTTCTACCTTTTTTTTATTAAACCAGAACGAATTTAAGAAAATTAAAAGTGCATTTGAACTTATTTTTCAACGACATTTCTAAATCTGTTATTATTTTTTATGAACGCTATTTGGTGAAAAAGTTAGCTCGCGTTTGACACTTTTGTATAGTGTCGCATGTCGCATGTCGCATCTTATAAATAACACAGTGTACCGGGTGAACAGTTAAGGGTAGCGAGTGGCCATATCTCATAAGATAATTGGTCGTATAGATTTAGAAAAAAAAATTCATGATAAAAGGCACCAAGAGAAATTGCTGGAAATTATTTTCGAGTTTGTCAAACGTCCGCTAGTGGGCGTAACAATCAATACTAAGTAGAAAATTGGGATTTTTATAGAATTTTGCCTAATGGAAGTATATCGATGATATCATTTTCATATTTACTGACTGTTCAACTACACTTTTTGACTGAAATGTTTTGTTCTATCTATCAAAATAAAGCGATGGGAGAAGTTCAATTGTTTTTTTAAACAAACCAAGATTTCTCCCGTTTCGCTTTTTATCAAAATAAAAATCATTTTCGTAATCACTTATTAGCTACTAACAAAAAAACCTTTTGACTTTTTTTCGTTAGACGAACGGTCTTTTAAAATATGTAAAAATGAATATACCGTTACATTTGTTTTTTTTTTAAAAAAACTCAAAAATTTGCCACCATTTCAGTTAACGCCATCTAGCGGCGAAGACGAAAGTCAAAAAGTCAAAACCAAGATAGCGTTTTGTAGTGCAAATTACGCTCTTTCACATGATGAGCCCAAATTTGTTAAAATCGGTCAAGTGAAACGGGAGAAAAAACAATTGAACGAAACATTTCAGTCAAAAAGTGTAGTTGAACAGTCAGTAAATATGAAAATGATATCATCGATATACTTTCATTAGACATAATTCTATAAAAATCCCATTTTTCTACTTAGTCTTGGTTGTTACGCCCTCTAGCGGACGTTTGACAAACTCGAAATTTCCAGCAATTTCTCTTGGCGACTTTTATCATGAATTTTTTATTTCTAAATCTATACGACCAATATCTTACGAGATATGGCCGCTCGCTACCCTTAACTGATCACCCGGTATAGTATTGTAACCTTTGGGATTTTCCTAATGTTAGTTTTTACCCAATCAATCCGTGATCCACCTTGTCTTGTACAGAATGCCCTGAGCGAGAAGCATTTAACCTTTGTCTGTAATACTTGAGGAAGAAATTGGATGATGTATAGGAAACATGATAATGAATATTCAAATTATTATTATTAAATAAATGCGGCTGCCTGTGAAAATTACTTTAAGAAAAATATAATAATTGCTGGACAAATAACCAAATTTAGTTTCTGTCTTCATGGGCTACGGCTGAAATGCCAAGAAAAAAGAGAAAAAAATTGTCAACTGATATGGTGCTTCGTCGGCTTTCATTTTTTCAACTGTTTGTAATTTGGAATTATTTAATTGGTTTAAATAAAACATCAAGATCTTTTTTTCTATTTAATAATAAAAAAATGTAAAATATATATTCCAAAGCCGTTTCTATACACAATAAAAATTTCACTTAACGTTAGGCCGGCAATTTTTCATGTGATTCCTCATAGGAGCTTTCAAAATAAACCCTTTATTACAAATTGGACAGTGATGGTCTTTTTCCCCAGTATGAGTTTTAACGTGATACCTGTAAGGAGCACCGTGTGCGAATCTTTTACCGCAATATTTACAAACGTACGGTTTTTCCCCGGTATGAACCCTCAAATGCGCCACCAAAATATCTTTAGAAATAAACTTCATGGGGCAAGTCGAACATGCGAAAGGTCGATCTCCCGTATGAGTCCTTAAATGTTGAGCTAGAGTTGCTTTGCAGGATAAACGCATCCCGCATATATCGCAAACCACGGACATGTCAATACCCATTTCTTTATGAAACGCTGAATAATGTTGCCGCAAGCTACCAGAGTTCTGGTACTCTTTACCACAAATCGGACATTTTGCTAAAGTTTTATTATCAGAATGTAGCGATCTTTTATGTAAGTACAAACATTGTTTTTTGAGATGTTTTCCGCAGAGTTCGCATTGTACTGTGGTAGGAGTTTGATGGGATTTAACGTGTTTATCAGCGGAAAATTTGGTTTTTAATATCTTCCCACATTTTTCGCACTTGAAAACGTCGTGAGTTTTCACGTGTTTTTTAAAAGTTTGCTTAATATCTATAGAATAGTCGCATAAGTGACAGGAATATAGTCCGTCTTCGCTATGAATTCTGGAATGGTAGCCGAATTCTACGTGTGTCAGGAAGGCTTTAGAACACATCTTGCATATTAAAGGTTTTGTGATTTCGTTTAGATTTATTATTTGGTCTAAATTGTACTCTTCCTCGGGTTTGATCTGTCGTTTTTGCCTTGGAGGTTTATTTTTTACTTTCGTTTTTTGAGAACTGAAATCTGGGTCTAGCGATCGCTGTGTGGTTTTTCGTTTGGTTCTTTTTTGTTTCGATCTGAAAAAAGTTAACTATAATAATGTTCTAGCAAAAATAAATATACAGAGGGTGTAGTAGGTGAATCGTGGTTTTAAAATATTGGTATACAGGGGGTGTCTAAAGATGAAACAACTTGAACGAGCAAGTCCACCTAAAAATGACAAGAAATAACAGGAAATAACAAATAAATGGTATTGTATTTAAAAAATGAGATTGTTGTTTTGTTACACTTTTCTACAACACTCTGCAGTGGCGGCGGCTCGTTTTATCTGCCGAACTTTGTACAATGTCCGCCATAAAGTTGGAACCATATGGGAATTTTTTTTATTATTGTAGTTAAATAACAACTTTGGATAGCAATCACTTCTGCTTCTGAAATAACTTAAAATGCGTCAAGTCAAAGTTGACAGGTAACATCTGTCAATTGTCAAGTTCGTAATTTTGGAAAAAATGTCCTAAAAACGGGTCAATTTGTTAAAATTTCGAAAAATGTTACTTGGAAATTATGATTCTAATCACATTTTATGCTTATGTGCCGATTTTGAGAGAGAAATTCCGATGTTCAATAAATTTCATATTTTCGTATTTTTTATTCACCCCCGTATCTGGCTACTTTAAAATCATTTGAAACTCTTTGAAGTAGTATAAAGGCTACCATTCCATTGCATATTGTGATCATAATATTCGTACGTAAGCTGGTTTTGAAGATTATTGATTTTTTCAACTAAAAAAGAGGTAGTCTCTGGATTATTTTCCAAATTTCAAAAAAATCAGAAATTGTTTTTCAACTTTCTCTTTATTAAACTTTAGTTGGATAGTACAAAAATGGTTTTAATTATAATCTGAATATCTTAACGCATAACGACTACTTCAAAATTACAAACAATAAATAGAACACTTTAAAGGAAATTACATCTCCGTGTGCATCCCTTCGGTTTCCATACATTTTTCTGTTCGACGGTTAAATTCCCTGACTCCATCTTGTTGAAAAACCAAACGCGACCTTTCATTCAACGGCATTTCATCTACAAATTGTTGTAACAAGTTTAAGTATCGTCTAGCATTTAAATTTAGTCTAAAAAAATAAGGTCCAATTAACCTTCCCTTAAAAATGCCACACCACACATTAGTTTTGAAAGAATACTGATCTCTACACTCTATTATGAAATTGGGATTTACATCAGCCCACCATCGACAATTCTGAAAGGATACCGTTCCATTGGAGGTAAAAGTGGCTTCGTCCGTAAACATAACGTACCTTGAAAAATGTAGGCTGTCTTTAATCTCACCTTGTATTCGTGCACAAAGTTCTAATCTTGAGTCAAAATCTGTTTCAACGTATTAATAAATTTAGGCTTATATGGGTGATAATGGTGTTTCTTTAAAATTCTCCTTACAGTTGTATTTGCTACATTTGTAATCTCCAATATTCCAGCTACAGAGGTAACCTTATGTTCCACAACATCTAGCAATATTTCTTCTTCTTTGTCAGCAATTTTCCATGCAACAAGCTGTTTTTTAAAAATATTATTCACTGAACCGCTGTCCTTGAATTTTGACATAATTTTGCCGACCGTCGCTTGGGAAATATGTGTACGGTCTTCGCCATGAATTAAAATTATTTCAACCTTTTCATCTTTTGTAAGCATGTTTACAAAATTGCCGACAATAACAACTGATATTTTCTAATAGACTGTCAATTTCGTATTTTGTTTTTTAAAATTTCATTCGGTTACTTATAGCAACGACATTCCATGGATGTACTGATTTTTTGTACATAAGTTCCTTTAAAGTGGTCTATTTATTGTTTGTAATTTTGAAGTAGTCGTTATGCGTTAAAATATTCAGATTATAATTAAAACCATTTTTGTACTATCCAACTAAAGTTTAATAAAGAGAAAGTTGAAAAACAATTTCTGATTTTTTTGAAATTTGGATAATAATCCAGAGACTACCTCTTTTTTAGTTGAAAATATCAAAAATCTTCAAAACCAGCTTACGTACGAATATTATGATCACAATATGCAATGAAATGGTAGCCTTTATACTAATTTAAAGAGTTTCAAATGATTTTAAAGTAGCCAGATACAGGGGTGAATAAAAAATACGAAAATATGAAATTTATTGAACATCAAAATTTCTCTCTCAAAATCGGCACATAAGCATAAAATGTGATTAGAATCATAATTTCCAAGTAAAATTTTCCGAAATTTTAACAAATTGACCCGTTTTCAGGACATTTTTTCCAAAATTACGAACTTGACAATTGACAGATGTTACCTGTCAACTTTGACTTGGCGCATTATAAGTTATTTCAGAAGCAGAAGTGATTGCTATCCAAAGTTGTTATTTAACTGCAATAATAAAAAAAATTCCCATATGGTTCCAAGTTTATGGCGGACATTGTATATTTATTTAAAAATTATCTACTACTTACCCTGTACTGATATCCAGTAAAATGCAGTTTGTCTGGTGTTTTGAAAAATTTCCACAAAAAGAAACATGAATTGCAAACACTAATAGCAAGATTCAAAGAGGCTTGTAGTTTTAAAATAGATTTAATCCACTGTAATACTTGAAATATACAATTGGCTTTATTATAATTAAGTAAATTAAATAGAATTCAACTTATATCAATATTTTAATAATTATTTTATATCTTCTACTGAACTAAACGGTTTTGAACGAATAATAAATGATAGTGGATTAAAAAGCGAATTTACAGACTTTCTTATGAGATTCCAAGTTATGTTTGGCTATAAATCTTTTGTCACAATGGGGACATTCAAGGTACTG
>CAJUYG010000143.1:140279-163021 GCA_910591675.1 Galerucella calmariensis
GCAACTGAACCGTAAACAAACTTTGCCTGCCCCTCAACAAATATGGCCGACCTGTCAGTGACGTCATTCTGGAATGGTCTATTATGCGGGCACATGCTCTCAGACTCCGAATACTGACTGTTGTTTTTTTCAAGACTACATTAGGTATTAGGTCATTATGAACACTGTTTAGTTTGTGAGATGTTTATTAATGTTATTTTTTTGTTTGCTTTCTGTTTAACAATTTGTTGTTTGCTCAATAAAGTTGTGCTCTCAATCAATATTGATAGTTTTCAATGATAATATTCACAACACAATAATCAACAGTAACTTAAAAATGGTGTGCGATCAGTCTTTCCCTTGTGTTTCTTCCGGCAGTCAGTATGGGGGGGGTCATTGTTTCCTAGGTCGTTGTCATTATCATCATCTTCGTAGTTCTCATCATATACTTTTCACTGCTTTTCACTCACTATAATTACTTTGACAATAACAAAAAAGAATAATTAAAGCACAACCACCAGAGAAACCTGGTGGTTATACTAACCACGTTTTGGAGGTTAGAATGGTTAAAAAGTTAAACACATTGGTGTTATAGAATCCGAAATCCGATAAAGTGGTTACCTCAATCACTGACCCTGCTTTTTACCACTCAGCTGAGTGGTTAAGCTGTAACCACTCCCTTATAGAATCAGGCCGAATATCATAGGTAGACTGGTTTCGGCGTATTCGCCCCTCATCAGTACAAGGTAGATGTCATATGTCCAGAAGCTTTGAGATCATTTCAGATCGATTGGTTAACAGAAAGGGGGCAAAATTTCAATTACTAGATTTGACCCTTGTGTGTGGGGGGATACAAAAATGTTACATAATTTTTTCAATTACATATAAATACGTATTTTTCAATGTTTTGTTTCCTTAAAATGGATTATAACATTAACTTCATTAAAAAATTTAGACAGATAGCACTTGAGATAAAAAATAATACTCACCCCTCCATTTTTATTTAAAGTTGCACTATTCTATTGAAGTCTAATGTTAACAGTACGTTATCATTATATATAATAGAAAATATAGATATAAAAATGTCAATATTTTTGACGTTTTGATGCTAGTACGTCATTGGTTAGGTGCGTTCGTCTGTGTCTTCTTAGTAGTGGGTTATTGGGGCATTCTTTACCACATAATTCACATATTTTGGAAATTTCAACGCCGAATTCTTTATATGGTGCAGCGTAGTGTCTTTGTAAACAGTCTTTGTCATTATTAAGTAAATGTTAGAAAATATAAACATGGCAAGATAATATTGTATTAACTCAGAAAGGAAGGTTTGAATCATTAAACATGAAGCTTTTAAAGTATTTTAAAAATTTTATTTCACATAATATGTCACAATTTCCAGCTGTACGCCTTATATAATAATATCTCTTTTCAAGTTTCATATACAGCTATTGTTGCCAATCAGTATATCTTGTTTAATGTTAATTTTTAAAATATACACATTAAATCCTATTGAGGAATTATTACAGAGGAAATGGTACACAGAAAAGTCAAATATTACCATTTATCTCTGCAATACTTGAAATTATCTTTCATATACTGTAAAAAAATTGTATATATATCTTCACAAATTGGATCTATTATCCTTAACATAATCATGATATAAAGCTGCTTTGAGTCTGTAATAAACAGACTAGATGAACACTGATAACAAACACTGTTTGAAGCCAACATCTCGAAGACTAGAACTTGTTTACCTGTGAAACGATGTATTGTAACCACCTTTGTATTTTTATCTTAAAACAAATCACGACTTTTTAAAGAATCAAAATTTCTCTAGTTGAACATTCACAGATTTACAAGCTGTTTATGAACATTCATTACTTACTAGTATAATGTTGAATTCAGTTAATTTGTGTGTTTACACTTCTTTACTCTATTCAAATTTCATTTACGGCCTGTCAAAACAATCCGCACCTGACTTGACAGTATTTGCCGCTGACATTTTGCGCTCCTATTTGAATAAAGTTTAGTAGGTTTTTTTGTTAGCCATTAGCCATTATAAAAACCGTTTAAAAATTGTTTGACAATGCTAAAACTAGCCTATAACCAAATAAAAAGAAGAATATTTGATTAACGTCATTTGACATTTACTAGATATTCATACTATTTGAAGTGGTTGGCAACATAGTCCTGTTTTGACAGACGTCATGGAAAGCGATTTTTATAATGTACGAGCTGTATATAAATTCCCACAACTTTATTCACAGTATATGTATAAATAAATTATTAACAAATAATCTGCAAGACACTTAAAACTTCACTTTCCCGGTAGCAAGTATATCGCAAGTTTTGATATGTAATCTCCAATTAGCCTTAGAGATAAAACCTTTTCCACATATAGTACATGAATAGTTTTTCTCGCCGGTATGTGTTTTAATGTGATACCGATAGGGAGCGTTTTGTCCGAAACCTTTACCGCAATACGTACACTTATACGGTTTTTCTCCTGTATGCACTACCATATGGGAACGTAGAGTATCTATAGCTCTAAACTTTTTGTGACAGACCTCACAACTATGAGGTTTATCTCCCGTATGGATTGTCAAGTGCTTCATCAGCTTACTCTTACTGGATATTCTTTTGCCGCATATGTCACAAACTACCGAAACGTCTATACCGAGCTCTCTATGATTCGCTGATATGTGCTTTCTCACGCTAGAGGTGTACCTGAAAAAAATTATATATTATAAGCTGGTTTTTTTGATATTTGAGCAATTTTGGTCATATATTTTGAAGCTCAATAGAATATTACACTCAAATTCTAATGATAGACCATTACGGAATTACGTCACTGACATTTCGGCCATATTGTTCTGGGTCCTCATATTATATTCTGTTCAGTTTACAACGGTGGATAGTTAAAGTTTAACTAAGCTGATTTTAGGCCGTCAACTTGAATCTATTGCTGATGAATCGCTTTTTTCGCCGTCTAACATTTTAATTATTATTTAATAGGCTCAATTACATATTTTTTTTTATTTCACCATTAGGAAGAGCACATCATTTTGAGGCTCTGTGCAAAAAATTAGATGTCAGCGAGACTCCTAAGTCGCTTAAAAAAAAGTATAAACATTAAGCAGCGCTCCTCTCCGAATTTCAGGCGCGACGTCATCGCATATGAAATCTCTCTCGGACACCGCGCCGATCGGTTTTCGGTTAGATGACTACTTCGCTAGTAACAGTAGGTATTTTGCTAGCTTATATGCTTATTATTTATTATACATTTTAGCAAACTCCAAACAGTGTTATGTTTGTGAAATAAGAACGTTTAGAAATAATTTAAACTATTCGACACAATGGACCAAAGCCAAAGTAAAAAAAGCTATAAATATTGTGCGGTTCCAGAATGTAAAAGTACTACGATTAAAACATCTAACAAAACATTTATTTCTATTAATAAGGATGCAAAACAAAACGGAAGCAATGGCAGAAAAGCATAAAAAGACTCAAAGCATTCACTGATAAGTCAACATACTTTGTTTGTGTATTTTTAGGATTTCATTTTTGTTCAATAAGAATTGTTATAAATTACATTATAAAATACGTTGTGAATCAATATTGAGAGGGTTATTGAAAACCACACGCTTGTATTAATCTAAAATGTTTTAAATACATAGATGATATTGTTCTTATAGCTTGTGGTGTTATTAAAGTTCAAAATTATTCAATAAAATAATGGGTCAGTTCTCCATAAATTAAATTTTATCAAACAGGTACTGCTTTTTTCCAAAACAGTAGATCATTAACAAAACTGGCGTATATTATGTTTTAAAAGAAATTATTTTATTTGATTCCAAGTCCGGATCAGCTCTAACAAATATCGCTTTTTTTACCTAACATTTGGAACTAATATTACCTGCTCCATCAAAATAAGTTTTTCTTGTTCTTTTCAACATTGGTGATTTAATTTCCACTACACATTAATCATAAATAGCATTTGGAGATGCTTCTTTAATTGGGCAGTCTGCAGTTGAAAAAATTGCAATTGTTTACTGAGTAACCTATAGCGTTATCTCCGTAACTTTGTCCACCAGACCAGGAATAAAATAAAACATCTGGAATCACCCTATATATCATTTGAAAGAGCATGTATTTATGAAAATATTGACATTTTTAATAATTCTGGCCGTAAAACAGCCCAAAACTATGTGTCACATAGTAAAAAATTACAATTTAATAAACTTGTGTTTTTGATTAAAAAACTGCATAATCATTAGCAAGTCCACTTGAAGATTCAATGAGTCTGCTTTTTTAAAATTAGGTCCACGCATTTTATTTTATCCACACAAAATTTTGCGAGTAATTCAAAATAAATAAATTCTACGCGAGGCACGTTATAGTCAGAAGCGTAATGTTTGTGCACATTAACTTTCATATTCGGTGACGTCACAGTAATAGTCTTCGCCCCGCTACGGTATGCTTGTTTAATTGGTTGTATTAGGAGAACGACATATTCTATTGACATGAAATTTTCAGAATCATATTTTTATCCTTAGTACTTTGTTTTACGACAGTTGAAAATGATTTAAAAATTCTAGTAAACGAGCCCATTCAATACAGAGACATTTCACTGACTGCGCCATGCGTTATTTGTGAAGTTCTATCATTTAAATGAAGTATTATTTTACATTGAAACTGTTCTACAAAGTCTGTCAAAACACACAAACTTCAACTCAAACTGATGGGTCACCCCGCACAATATGGCTGACCTGTCGAAGTCAGGTGTTCAGGAATGGCTAATAGGTGATACAGCTGCCAAAATTACATAATATCTACAGTAGAGACGACTTGCGCTTACAAAAGGGTGGCCACAGAGTCATGACGATTCATGTGACCTTGACTGCGTACAACGTGATATTATTAGGATATCTAGCGTATTTTTCGCAGATTAATTAGGTATTATATTTGTCTCACAGCAAGCTGTTATGAAAAAGTATACTTATACATTACCTGTAAGCTTTATTACATATCGGACAATAATGCTTTTGGTGCGTCATTTCATCGGTATGTACAATTTTCATATGAGTTTTCAACGATTGACTCTGTAAACTTTTCCCACACATCTCGCATTGTACTTTGTTGTTTTCCATATGTCTTTCGCCGTGTTTATACGCCGAATGTCGTTTTTTAAATATTTTTTCGCATATTTTACATTTAAACACACTATGCTGCAGCATGTGTGCTTTAATTTGTTTCTTTTGTTCAGTTTTAAAATCACAAAAATGACATGTGAACTGATTGTCGTTATTGTGTTTCGCTGAATGGTAGGCGTATTCTCTGTTCGTATGGAAAGTTTCATCGCAAACTGGACATACTAAAGGATTTGGGAGTTCGTCCAAGTTTATTATGTTGGGATTGCTGTCCTTCTGTAATAATCGTTGTATTTCTCTTAGTGAAGGTTTTTCCGGTTTTTCTTCTCGCCTTTTACGTACTTTTTCTTGTTTTAATTTCGGTTTATCTTCTTCTGTGAAACTGCCATCTTTGTCGTTTTCAATTTCGATTTTTATTTTCTTGTTTAGTGGTTTTTCTTTTTCAATTTTTTTATTCGGCTTTTTATTTTTCCTACAAAATAATTAAAGTAAATAAAACAATAATTTGAAATATTCATTATTTATTTGAAAAACTTCTTTACTTGTTAACACACCATCCCATAATGCACAAATCACAAAAAAGTTACCGAATACCGGTATAGTCTAGAGCCCGATGCGGATTTATTAAATTTAACAAAGCCAGAAGCTTTTTTATAGTCAACATATATTATCAGATACTATTATAACTACCAAAATTACTTTAATAGCAGACCGTTCATGAAGAAGAAATAAATACTTCCCTGGCTATATGCCACGGAAGATATTGAATTTCACTTCTAAGTTAAACGGGGTTGGTATATCTGTCAGATTTTAGGAAAAATTGGAGCAATAAAATGTAGGTTTTTATATAAAAAAAATATATTGCATTCACTATTAAGAGTATTTTTATACAAAAAAACGACGTTTATCATTGAGTCTAGTTACAATATTACAATCAGAACGTATATACAGGGTGGTCCTGTACATAGAAGTACAGTACAATCTTCTTTTTAAAATATTGCGATTTAAATCCACTAGCCAGCAACAAGGTGTTAAGAATGAAATTTTACTTTTCGTTTTTTACAATAACTTCAACGCTTTTTGACGTATATGTACAAAAATTTGAGGTTGAGAATATTGGGTTATGAGGAATCATAGTTTTGTACCTATTTCGATGTATTTTGTAGATAGCGCCACGTAGGCCACGTATGCGGTATAAATGTACGCAAAACTTTTTAGCCCTTTACGTTAGCGCTACTTTTTTTAAAATAATTAAAGCCACATCATTACTTCAAAAAAAGGGATATCTGTAAGTATCCCCAAATCTTAACGGTTTTAGAGATAATCACATTTTTGTGATTAGTTACATGATTATTATTTAATGAAATTACCTTCGAAAAATGTAGTTGTGTGTACGATAATTATTTTTAAATTTTAGAAGTACCATACATATTTTTTATGTTAACTGCTACTGTACCTATTGTATTGTATTGTAACTATTAAAAGCAAATATAAAGTGGAGTTCATAAAAACTTTTAAAATCTGTCAGTTTAAATATGTCAATTCAAATATATTTCAAACATTTATATCTGTCACTGTCAATATAATTATTGTGTTTGTAGTATCGGTTGTTATGGGCAACGAGCGTTTATTTTCCATTTTTTACGCTCGGCGAGCGTAAAGTAACTCTCCTCAAGAAGCGTCAACTTCTCGTTGTCAATGGCAAGCGAAAAAGCCTACTTTTCAATGTGATTGTAGGAAAATAGTTATTTTCCTAACAAGTGCGGAAAGTGATACTTTCCCGCACGCGACTGCAGTTGACGCGAACGACGCGGAGTTCGGGCAAGCGGTCAAGGGCGGGAGAGACACTTTACGCACGAGTTAGGAACATTATTTTTTCCACGACCGTATATACAAAAAGTATATTAACCCATTTTTCAAAAGTTATTTCATTCCAACATACATATACAAAACTTCAACCAAAACTATTAATTATTATAAATATTAGGTACCTACTATTAGAAACACAATTTGTTGTATTCTGTAAGTCACTTAAAATTGCCGGTCCAGTGAAGTTATTTGGTGTTACCTGGTAAGTAGGCTTTTTCGCTTGCCATTGACAACGAAAAGTTGACGTTTCTTGAGGAGAATTAATTTACGCTCGCCGAGCGTAAAAAATTGCAAAACGCTCGTTGCCCATAACAACTAACAACCGATACTACAAACATAATTGTATTGACAGTGACAGTGACATCATAGAACAACCTGGCTAGGGAGTGTTTTTGTCTTCTGGAAATCTTTTACAATATAATAAATCGCTGTTTTGTTAAGCTCTTAATGTTTTAAATAATGAATTAGTGTGATTGCGATGTTACCGTATTAATTTTTTGTGTGTTTTTGTGCTTAATTGTTGTGCCACGTTCTGAATATTTTGCACATACTGGCCGGATGGCCCTGCTAGCTGAGGCCTTTCTAATTAGAGAATAAGAAGAAGTACATTGACAGTATTGACAATAATGATAATACGTTTAAAATTTTATGTATTTGACAGGAATAAGAAGTATGAATTTATCAATTTTAATAGTTATAATATATATTCAAGTGATTGTAGAAAAAATGTTAAATGTATTGCGAGCTAAAAGTGGAATTATTGTTCTCAAGCAAATAACCCTTGCTTTCGAACAATAATTCCTCACTTTTCGCTCTTAATACATAAATAACTATTTACAAAAGTAGCGCTAATGTAAAAGGTCAAAAAGTTTTTCGTACATTTATGCCGCATACGTGACCTATGTGGCGCCCTCAACAAAATACATCGAAATAGGTACAAAACTATGATTTCTCATATCAAAAAACCCCCAGCCTCAAATTTTTGTGCATATAAGTCAAAAAGCGTTAAAATTATTGTAAGAAACGAAAATTAAAATTTCATGTTCAACACCCTGTATCTCTCTTAATATCAACATTTTATTAAGGCTAGAAGATTTAAATCGCAAAGATTGTACTATACTTCTATGTACAAATACTTAAGGACCACCCTGTATTTATTTATATTTCTAACTGTATTATTTTGAGTATTGTATCGTCTACAAAGTTATCTGAAATCATATACAGTGTGTTTCAAGAAGCTGTATATAAAAAAATTGTTTATCAAACAAATATTTCAAAAAAGGAAAAAATGGGGAGGAATGGGATATTGTATCTATCTTTCTATTATGAATTAAATATTAATATAAGTTATCTCCGGACCAAACTGGACCTGTTCAGGGCCGTGCGCAGGGGGGACTTTAGTAGTTAAAACCAAAACTATCAGTCACCGGGATTGATTGATGACTTCAGCAAGCGATTTTTTGGTCTGTTGGTAAAATTATGCAGAAGTAGTACATTGCGGGTTAATAACCATACCAACATTATCTACACTAACAACTTCTTTTTTAATAAAACAACTTTTCAAATGTATCCTCATGTTTCCTTTAGAAATAAATCCTCTCCCGCAAATAGGACAGCTGCAGGATTTTTCTCCGGTATGCGTTTTAAGATGGTACCTGTAAGGAGCACCTTGAGCAAACTCCTTTCCGCAATACATGCAAATATAGGGTTTCTCTCCAGTATGGACTCTCATATGCGACGTCATAAGATCTTTGGTTATAAATTTTCTAGAACAAATAGGACAAGGGAAAGGTTTATCACCGGTATGTGTTCGTAAATGTTGCCTGAGTTTACTTTTGCACGATAGACTTTTACCGCAAACGTCACATATAACTGTATAATCTACCCCCAATTCTCTGTGTTGACTAGAATAATGCATTTTCAATCCGCTTTTGTACAAATAAGATTTGAGACAAATCTTGCATTGGTGTTTGAATAAAGGACCGTCACTGACGATTTCCATGTGGATGTTGGCCATGTGTGTCGTTAAGCCCCATTCGGAGTTCAATTGTTTGCCGCAAATTTTACATTCGAAATATTTTTCCCAGCTATGAGAATGATTTAATGCCGTCGATTTTCTTTTGTAGATCCTGTTGCATACCTCGCATTTGAATCTTTTGTGAGACAGTACGTGTTTTTCGAAAGATTTCTTTTTTAAGACTTTTTTGTTACAAATGTGACACGAATAGAAGCCGTTGCTTTCGTGGGTTTTTGAGTGGAAAGCGAAGTCCAAGAGGTTTTCGAACTTTGCTTCGCACAAAGGACACGTTCTTGGTTCGTCGTTGTCGAATAAGTTTTGTATTTTGTTTTCTTCTTCTTTGGTTACTTTTAATCTTTTCGATGATTGTTTTAGTTTGGGTTTTGATAAATTATTTTTCGTTTTTGTGTATTTTCTTCTGGTCTTTTTGTACCTAAAATTATTATTTTGATTAATACAAAAATAATACAAATGAAAATTGGACTAATGTTTAAAATAAAATAAAAATATTTTGCAAATCATATCATTGTAATACATATAATATGAAACATAGAAAAACAGCTACTACTACATACAGATCGCGAAAAGTCATAAGATTTACACAAGTTAGACAAGGAGAATATGGAAAGAACTACTTGAAAGAGAGAAGAATAATTGTGCGCAGTCAGCTGTTGACAAATGTATTTATCTATCTGTAAAAGTTATTCCCAATTTTTGACGGCAACAATGTTAAATACCAATAATTGTTAAATCCAAAGCAGTGTATAGATTTTATTTATTGCAGATTGTAATTTGTCCAAATTTTTTCTTGAACTATATTATTTTATTCTTATTTCTGTTGATCTCACTTATTTTTCAAAAGTCAATAATATCACCAATCTCGATTCTCTCCCACTAAATACGGCGTTATCCCTTGTTAAAAGACAAATGCAAAATAGAAAGTACCAAACATACTAAACTGGCAACGTTGCTTTTATATCAGATTGGTAGCTGGAACTGAGCACACGCCAAACGCTGACTGCGCACAATTATTCTTCTCTCTCTTTCAAGTAGTTTTTCTCATATTTTCCTTGTCGTACTCGTGTAAATCGTATGACTCTTATAGAGTCCCGTAAAATTTTTTCAAATTAGTAACTTTTCGTTCATGCACTCCATTTGCAAGCACATTGGTAGTCTGAATCAACTGAAGCCGCAAGAGGCCAGTGGTTGGCATGTCCCCACTCTTCGTTCTGATTGGCTTCCTTTGAAGGCGGCACTTCAGCGATTTTCATTGGCACAGCGCCTTTACAATGATACTGTATACTTCTTGAACATACTTTATTTGTTTTTACAAAAAATTTTAAATTTTTAAACATTAGTCTTATTATGTTTTATAAGGTTGGAATAAACGACAATGTAATTGATAAATTATTGATTTATTTACAATAAGAACATATAGGTAGTTTATAAAATTTTGTGTTATACAAAAACTTTACATTTGTACACCATTTTAAGAAAATATTCCCATATACAGGCTCGGCAAATATGTACCTTTCATTATATATGTAGAATGATAGAATCTCATATAAAAGATAAACACTTCTCTGGACATTGTCTCTCTGTTATTTCTCTTCCACTTATTATTATTTGCCGAATATGTATAAAACTAAATAAAAAATAAATACCGCAAAACCAATTAAATCAAAATTAAAACCTAACCTTTAAGTTTAAACCATTTTGCATTATTTTGAAATAATTTTGAATAATAATAGGTATCTCTAAAATAATAATATAATAATTGAGACAGACAGCGTACTTAGGAAAACAAGTTGAGGTTCTAGGTCTTTTCAAAATTTTAAGAGCCTGAATGAATCAATTAATAAAAAAACGCAATGTTATAATTTTTGGATGAAAAAATTAAATTGTGCTTCCTCACTTCATCCGTCATGACATTTGTCTAAATAGGCCAGACAGTAGGGGTAACAACTACAAGTAATTAGCAATACGGCTGATTTTTTTATATAAGTACCTTAAAGTATGTAGATTAATATAAAAAAGTTTACCAGTCTATCGATTTCCCAAATTAGAAAAAAAAATCAAATTTTTCGAAATTCGTCAATATTTCGTGCTGGCAGGAAGGTAGAGAAGAATACCACCGTGTAGGGGAAGTGTTTTGCAACAAAAAAGGTTTCTTGCGTTTCTTTCGTCCGAGCAATGGTTTGTCCGGAAAAAATTCAATAAACTAAGTATGTCTTCCGCATCTCCACGACTCTATTTTCTGAAACGTGGCGGAGTACATAATAAACTATTGTACAGTTATAATGTACTTAATATATAAATAATTGTAATAGGGCATTTTTTTGTCATAGCACATAATCATTTTAAGCAAATTACTCATATACATATTATATCTAATCAAAAACCAAGTATCTCAATTAAAAATATATTATATAATGTGGGGGCATTGAAACAATTTTGTGAAGGATGGAAACTGTTATTTAGGAGGTCTGCTCCATAAATAAAATTTACGGATAATTAATTTTTCCTAATTACCAAATACGACACTTTTGATTATCTTGTAAATTTCAGGAATCTTGAATTTACAAGAAAATATATCTAGGGTGTAACAAATAGGCAGGTCATAAATCATACCACATATTCTGCGGCTAAATATACTCGATCCAACCCAAGTTACCCTAGTACAAATGTGCATACGAGAAAAGTTACAACCCTTTGGAGTTACCAAATGAAAATTGATTTTTTCAAATATTTCGACAGCTGTTCGACATATTATAATGAATAATCAAAAATTTGGGACCCTCGAAAAACTTAAAAATTCATTGATTTTAATTTTTGTTACTCGAAATTTTTGAAGCATAATGAAAAATAGGCCGTATCTCGATAAAAACTGATAATTGTAAAAAGTACTAAGGGGCAGAAAAGTTTCAAAAATAATGTGTTTGAATAATGGTGCCACAATAAGCATTAAATTGTAACGTACACAAAAATTTTGGGGGGGTTTAGGGGATCTCAACTCCCATAAATTTTTAACGGGGTGCAATAATTCCTTAATTTTTTTAAGATGCTCTAATCATAAGAAAGCCACTTGTCAACTTTCATCATAATGTGTCGAACAACTGTCGAAATATTTGAAAAAATCAATTTTCATTTGGTAACTTCGAAGGGTTGTAACTTTTTTCGCATGCACATTTGTACTAGGGTAACTTGGGTTGGATCGATTTATTTTTAGCCCCAGAATATGTGGTATGATTTATGACCTGCCTTTTTGTTACACCCTGTATATTAAGTACTTCAACTTTAATAAAACTAAAGTAATTTTAATGGGGTTTGCGTAGAAATATTGGAGAAACTTGTAAGATCAAGATTATAATATATAATTATAAAATTAATTAATTTACATACATTTTTGGATTCAATGATATGTTGTATTATAAGCGAAAATAGCAAATTTTGTAGATTCGGGTAGGAATCTTCTTCATTTTTTCAAAATAAAATTTGATACTTCTGTAATATAAAGATGAATATCCAACGAACAAAATGTATATAGTTAAAAGATTTAAAAGATGATTAATATAAAATTTTAAGATATAATTAAGATATAATTTTAGAATACCTTTTTCCAATAAAAATATGTAAAAATTAATTTAATACCTTCTATTTATTATTCACAGCCTTGACTCTTACCAAATATTGAAAAAAAATTTTAATTGAATATTTATATTCCGCAGAAGCGGAGCACATACTTGGTTTACCGAATGTTTTCCGGACAAACCATTGAGCGGATGAGAAAAACGCATAAAACCTTTTTTATTGCAAAACACTTCCTCTACGCGGTGGTATTTTTTATTTTTCTCTACCTTCCTCCCAGCGCAAAATATTGAAGAATTTAAAAAAGAAGTTTTTTATTTTTTTTTTATAATTTGGGAAATCGATAGACTGGTAAACTTTTTTTTATATTAATCTACATACTTTAAGGTACTTATAAAAAAATCAGCCGTATTGCTAATTACTTGTACTTTTGGTCTAAAATGACCCATACCGACTGGTCTAAAATATAGACCGAAAATGACGATTTAACATAACCCAGTAGCTTATGATTATTTGATAAGCTCTCTATCTGAATGAAAATCAATTTGTTATATCTGGAACTAGCTTCTAGCTAATACAAAATCACTAAGATCAATCCCTGATAGAACTACAGCACGTTTTAGTATGAATTTTAAGATTACTATTAGAAATAAAGGCTTTACCACAAATTGTACAATTGTACCTACGGTCCCCGGTGTGAATTTTAATATGGTACCTATAAGGTGCAGACTGACCGAACCTTTTTCCGCAAAAAGAACAAACGTACGGTTTTTCACCAGTGTGCACCCTCATGTGCGACGTTAACAAACATTTAGTAGCAAAATGCCGAACGCAGATTGAGCAAGGAAACGGTTTTTGTCCAGTATGTGTACGCATGTGTCGCGTAAGTCTAGTTCTATTAGATATTCTTTTACCGCAAACCTCGCAAATTACAGTTAAATCAACTCCCATTTCGCGGTGCATGCTGGAATAATGTCTTCTTAAACCCGTTTCAGATTCGTAGTGTTTCTTACAAATAGGACAATCGAATTTGACTAGAGGTTTCCCGGTTATAATTTCGTGGTGAATTGTGTTTAAATGGGTGTCTAAACTTTTCGAATTTGCCAGATGTTTACCGCAAATTTCACACGGGTACATTTTTTCGCCGGTATGGCTGTAAGAATGTTTTAACGCCGCTCGGGATTTCCGGAAGACTTTGCTACAAATTAAACATTTGTAACCTGCGTGACCGTTCATGTGTCTTTTTATTCGAAACTTTGTAGCAACGGAAAATCCGCATAGATGGCAGCTGTGTATTTTGGCTTCGCTGTGATTTTTAGAATGCAGCGCTAGTTCTAGATGGCTGGTGAATGCTTTTTGGCAAATTGGACATAAAAGTGGTTTGTCAAGTTTCAATATCTCGATTAGTTTCATCATTTTTTCGTCTATTTCCGGTTCTGGTACTGTAATTGGTGCTTTTTTCTTCGATTTTTTCCTGTTATTATTAAAACTAAAAAAAAGTGAAGTTATATACCAAAATTTAAAAGTTAAATGATTATACTTACTGTACCTGCATTAACATTTAAAAAAAATATTTAGGAACAATTAATGTGTTGAAAATAGGATTTCCGGCACATGAAGGGATTGCAGGAAACGAAATAGCAGACCAGCTAGCTAAAGAAGACTCAATAGGAGCCTTCACAGGTCTGGAACCGTTTTGTGGAATCACCAAGGATGGTGAAGTCGGGAACTGGCTAGTTAAGGAACACCAACTCAAATGGAGGCTGACACAAGGACACCCCCATACTAAGAGTTTACTGAATAAGGTAGACAAGGAACTCTCGTCCAGGCTGTTGAAACTGGGTAAGAGAAATTTGAAGACAGTTACCGACCTGGTGACTGGACACTGAATCATGAGGAAGCATCTGCACAGGATGGGCAAAGTTAGTAAACCTATGTGCAGAAAATGTGAACTCTACGTTGAAACTTCTACTCACACACTGAAGATTATTCCAGATAAACTGGTGGCCCAAATGGAAGACACGAAGCTTCTGGTAGATAACATGGGTAATGGTACAAAGATTCAGTTCAAGTGCCTGCTCTGTTGAGCCCAGCCCAAACGTATGAATGAATGGAGGCTCTTCGAAAAGGCAAAATACCTACGGTAATACATATAGATAAATTGATTATTTCCAAGTGAAAAAATAAATGTTTACAATTTTTTTTTGTTGGAGGCTACATTTTTAGACTGCACTTAAGCTGAATCTTTCTACCATTTTTAATGTTACCCACTTCCATTTCGCAAGCTTTTAGTTTGACTGGAGGTTTTTTCAGTCGTTATGATGGTTGTGCTATTTCCACTCCAAAGTGCTACTGTCTGAGTCTTTGTAAGTTCTCACAGAAGCAGAGTATGTGAGTAGGTGTTCCGTATCAGAGTTCACATTTTCTATACATAGGTTCACCAACCCATTCTGTGCAAATGCTTTCTAGCTTTCGGTAGAAAGCGTGGAAGCAATGAACGACAAAACCGCTATAGCCACTTGGTGATATGTTTTGGGCTGCGATTATGTCCAACGTCCGCACAGAATTAATCCAACCTCAAAGAACAATGACTGGTGTTCAATACGTTGGGAGATTATACATTCACACGTGAGACTATGGATGACACTTTTGCTTTTATAAAATTCAAAGTAGCAGAACGCAGAAATCCTGTATAGATTCTAGAGGTGGGAATGCTCATTATATAGATTAGATTAGATTAGATTAGAGTTGGAGTGGCTCTTTGTCCTATCCCACTGCGACCTCTGCAGATCTATTGAGGTCCTCCCTATATTTAGAGCTCAATATCTATAGTTTATTTCTTACTGTCTGACAGCACAGTAGCCTCATTAAATATTCAAATAGAAATTTATCTATTACAGAGTGATCCTAAGAATTTTACAAGTAAATACTAGAATTCTAATGCTAAACAAGTAGGTGTCTGTATTGGTTATCTATACATCCCTGTTTCAGCTCGAAATACAATATGGTAATAAAACTGAACAATGCCAGATAAACGATAAATATTTCGGCAGTGGCGGAGATTACGATATTAGTTTATTCTGCTTATTTAATTAGATTCGGTCGACATTACAGTTGAAATAAAATTCATTCGTTCAGGCCTATTAACAAGTTACATTTTCATTTTTATTAAATTAAATTAATTTAAGAAAATATAGTTTAATTTTCATAATTCAAATTTATTGACAATGAATTAATGTCAAGTAAAGTAAACATACCATTTATAGGAAATAAAAAATTCAATCTATAGTATCATCCTCTTCGCTGGCCATACAAGAATCATCCGAAGACTCGTCGAGAGAGATCAGTATCGGTTCGATAGTTTGTTCTATGAGGTTATCTAAAACCCACATTTTCTCTTCCTCTTTAATTACATGATTCACAGCATCTCTCCAGTTCTCTTCAGTTATTGTTGTCAATGAGTACTTCATTAGTTCACGAACATCTTTCATTTTAAATGTTTTATTATGTCTAGCTACATAACCTTTCATTTAGGCCCATATTAACTCTATCGCATTTAATTCACAATGGTATGGCGACAAACGAAGCACTGTTATCCCACGATTCTTGGCTATTTCATCAATTTGAATTGTAGCTTGTGATCTGAAGCAACCTTTAAAAGTTCTTTTTTCAACATATCATCTTCAAATGGTATATCTTTTACGATTAACCAGTTTCTAATATCAGCTTTTCTCTAAGAGGTAGATGGAAGATTTTCTGTTAATCGCGAATGATAAGTGGCATTGTCCATAAAGATTACAGCATTATTTGGAATTAATTCGATAATACTCTTCAAAAACATCTGCAGTCATTTCTTCATGATAGTCTTTGGTTGAAGTTGACTGAAACTCCAGTAAACCACCTTCAACGAACCCTTGATTGCATCCAATATGCGTTATTATTAGTCGGCGACCTTTACCGATAGGAGTTTTCAGTCCAGTAGATAAACCTTCTATGAAAGCTTGACGACTGGCTTTACTACTTTTGTCCTGCCATATTTTTTTCACTGAATGTCCTTCATTGAGCCATGTCTCATCTAGATAATAGATTTGTCTTCCCTCCTGTCTGTTTTTTGGGATATCTCGTAAATACTGTCGTCTCCAATATATTATTTGCTCGTTGTCGATTAGCACTGATTTGCGACTTTGCTTCTCCCAAGTAAAATTTAATTTGTGTAATATTTTCCACAAAGTTTTTCGCCCTATGTCAGGCAAATTCTCGTCCTCCTTTACCATTCTTAGAATTATGTCGAGGGTTGGGATCTCTTTTTAAAAATATAATTCGTGTACTTTTCGTCTTATTGTATTTTGCATATGTTCATCAAGGTCAAGTGGTTTTCTTCCAGACTTTTTAGGTGGAGATATATTTCCATTTTTCCTCTCCCTTAGAAGCCTGTTAATAGTAGATTCACTAACTCCTGTCATATTGGAACATGTCGAAACTATATTTCTAACAGTAGCAGCCGGCATTTGATGTACAACAGCATCATGCACATTTAACACTACAGTCTTCGTTTGTAAGCTAAGCACGCTCTTACACTTTACTGGGGTGAAACTTGAAGACATTTTTCACAACACAGTTAACACTTATGGAACGTAAGCGACTCTGAGCAAAACAAATTATACAAATTTGGGCGAGACCAAGTTTCACCGTATATACCTGCAAAATTTCTAAGTAGTCATTAGGACAATCCCTAGTAGGACCCTATTGTAATATTTCTTGGAAATTATCAAGTTGTTTTAACTAACCGAATTTAGATTCATATTACCTTTATATTACCTTTATATATCTTATCGGGTATAAAATTAAATAGTAAATAAATTCCTTAGATGAACGGTGACGCTTATGGTTTACTACCTGACTAGCATCTGTAACCTTTTCGCGTGCTGTCAGACAATAAGAAACAGACTATAGCTTTATTCTTTTTATTAGACCTAATACCCTGGATACCGCCTCCTAATTTATGTTTGGATTAAGTGAAAACCAAGTGTTAGTTATAAAAGCTCATTTATTTACAAGTTTTGAATAAATATTTCTCTTCCAATTGTCAGGATGCCGCAACTACAATAAGATATGTCGACTGGCTGTCAGTATTTTGTGACTTTATACTCAGTAAGTGATCCTAATCCTAATAAAAAAGAATGGGATTGGAACTTTAGAGTGAGGTTGACCAAAAAAAACGGTTATTTTTATTGGTTTAGTTGTTAAATCGAATGGTTTACAGCCCCTTACTGTACTTCGGCTTTGACATTCGATTGATCGCAATTTTTCATATGAATCTTCATATTGCTCAACGAAATAAACCCTTTTTTACAAATAAGACAAACGTGGGATCTTTCACCAGTGTGAGTTTTAATGTGATACCTATAAGGAGCCAATTGCGCGAACTTTTTCCCGCAAAACGAGCAAGTAAAAGGTTTTTCGCCGGTATGGATCCGCTCGTGAATTTTCAACTCTTGCTTTTTCGAAAAACCTTTTTTACAAACTTGACATTCGTGCGGCTTGTAACCGGAGTGTACTCTTAAATGGTATTTCAATTTGTTCCTGGTGGCGATCGTTTTTCCACAAATATCACACACCACTGAATAGTCGTAACCTAATTCTTTGTGACTCGAAGAGTAATGCCGAACCAATCCCGAATGGCTTTCGTAATGTTTGTTGCAAACTTTACAATCGTATTTTTGTAGAGGTTTGCCTGTGATGATTTCGTAGTGGGTATTGCGTCTGTGAGCTGTTAGACTTTTGGTGTAAGGAAAATGTTTTCCGCATATTTCGCACTGGAACGGTTTTTCTCCTGTATGAAAATATTTATGCTCCACGGCGTCTTTACTTTGCTTAAAAGTTTTGGTACAAATAGGACATTTATATTTGTTGATACCTTCGTGCTCACGCATATGCAGATCAAACGGAGTTTTGGAAATATTGGAATAATCGCAGATGTGACAAGAGTATGTGCCGTCTAAAGTATGCTCTTTGGAATGGAAGGCAAAGTCTAAATTGTTTTTAAATTCTTTTAAACAGAATTTACAAGTCAAAGGTTCATCTAAATCTATCGGTTTTGCTATAAGCATTGGATCTTTGGTATAAACTGCTCGGGGTTTTCTCTCGTGTGGTTTATTATCTCCGTTTTCTTTAAATTTCTTCTTTACGTATTTTCGTTTTTTTCTTACACTGAAACAAACTCTTTATTAATATTTACAAAGATAATAGATACGCTTTGAAACTTACTACCAATCAAACAAATACTGAAATTACAAGAAAAAAATAGTAGCACTTTGTTGTTTCTAATTAATTTATTAATCATAACTACTGAACTTTTTTCACATATGTTAAAGTTACTACCTTTAAAAAGACATAGACTTAGCGAAGAAGGTAATCCTTTTCCTTCCGAATGCGTTCTCACTTTCAGGTGAATTTGCCAAACTGTAAACAGAGCACCGTATAAATCCAACAAATAGATGTGTCGACACTTTAAGCACCTTCTAAACGGGCAATATTTTTAGTGCAGGATTGGCAACTATAGCCCAGCCAGTATGGCAACATTTCAATTGTAGCATATGGCTCTGCCATATACAGATCGCGTAATTTCTTATGGAACCTTCCTGGATTACACAAGTACGACAAGGAAAATATGAGAAAAACAGCTTGAAAGAGAAAGAAAGGATAACTGTGTGCGCGCATCGCAGGCGTGTACCCAGGTCTAAGGGATGGACGAATGTTGATTGTCCTTTACAGAGAAAGAGAATTCACTTGTAGGAGGTATTCAGAACGGACAATAAACATTCGGCCATCCTCAATCAACGGTTTCAGTCAAGGCGACCTATGAGCAAATTTTTTTCCGCACAAGTGAAACCGCTTCTCTCCACTATACACAGACTGGTGGCGTTTTAAATCAAAAGATCTTTTAAATGTTTTCGATCATATTTTACAAGAATTAACCGTTTTCTCTGCACTGCGACAAGTTTCCATATGTTTCTTCATGTTACCTACAGAAATATGTCCTTTACCGCAAACGATGCAGTTGTGTGAAGTTTGCACAGTATGGATTTTCAAGTGGTAGTTGTACGACGATAAGTGAGCAATTTTTTTTTTCACAATAAGTACAAGTAAATCTTTTTTCTCCAGTATGTATTACTTGGTGTGTTTGTAATTGAGCTTTCTGAACGAAACTTTTCGAACAAACATTACATTTAAACGATCTATTTCCAATGTGAATGTTTCTGTGTTTCCCGCATATTTTACAATCGAATTTATTCAATTTTTATCCTGCTACTACCTCGTAGTGACTATCCAAGTTATGTCTGGATAATCGGTTTTTGCTGTTGAATGTTTTCTTATTACAGTTAAACACTTCATTAACGAAGTGGGTTATTTTTTTATGTCGGAAAACATAAAATTGTTGATCGCATGTAGGACATTTGAATTTTTTTATTTCTTCATGCTCCCTTCTATGTTTTTTAAAAACGGATTTGGTTAATTATATTATTACATAAGTGGCATTTATATATATGGGTTTTGTTGTGTTCAGCTGAATGAAAACCAAAGACGAAAATGTTATTGAAAGAATTTTTACAAATTTCGCATATTATTGGACTTTCTAATTTTATTGGGACAACTAAATGAGAGTGGTATTCTTCTTTAGTCATGTTTGAAAGAATGCCTCTATTCAGCAATTTGTTTTTTGGTTTTACGTCTTCGCGGAGTACTTCTTTTATATAAACACATTTACTTTGGTTTATTGGTTTTCTTTTTGAATTTTTTTCCAACTTATAGCTAAAACATACTAGGTTAATATTCTCAAGTAAAACAACATTTGTTCTTCATTGGCCACCTTACAAGCTATTTCATATAAACATGTCAAATTTGGCTCATATAATGAGATTTGTGAGATACATATATGTGCTTCAAATTTTATAAACAATTATTTGAATATTAACGCCGAAAAATCATCATTTTTATCACTGACCCACCTATAGATCGAACCTCTAACCCAGTTTCAGATAACCTAAAAAATTCAAATTTGGCGTTCAGATAGTTGGTTGAATTCCAACTGAAGACTACAGGGGAAAAAAGATGAGGGTCCAAAAAATTGAATTTTGAGATAAACACGTCAAATCATAGTCTAGGTCAAGGGCGTTACCTTCTGCATATCATACTATGAAGAGTAAAACAGATGAGAGTACCAAGGAAAATGCGTTTCAATATATGCCATGCAGGGGAAAAAGGATGATAGTCCATTCGATTCATGCAAAACGGATGAGAGTCGAAATTATTGTTCTCACTCTAACTTGTTCGGATCATTGACGTGGAACATTACAGGTGTCAGAACTGTCAGAAGAAACTAATAGTTAAACAGTTCGTTTTAGTTTTAAGCCTGAGTAGGTTGCGTGCGAGTGGTTTCTGCGGACGTGTTTCCATAGAATTTTCAAGATGGATTACTGTAGATCTCAAAAACACCGTCACATTGAAGCCATTACCATGGACTATCAAAAAAACTTACCACTACCTAACATTAGCACTAATGACGTTTACTACAAACGGCAATTATCATTTAACTTGTTCAATATTCACGTTTTAGTCAGTGGTGAAGCGCTGTTTTATACGTATACAGAAACAACAGCAAAGAAAGGATCAGACGAAGTAGCCTCTATACTTTTTAATTACATCCTCAATGAACTAAATCCAGAAGTTCAATAACTTGTGATTTTTTGTGATTCGTGTTGTGGCCAGAACAAAAATTACACTTTGTTCCGAATGCTCCATTTTATTGTCCATAAAGTAGGCCGACTACAGTGTGTGAAAATGGTATTTCCAATAAATGGACACAGCTATATGGAATGTGATCGTAATATGGGTTAATTAATTCCAAAGCCTTTGTCGAGATTCCCTGTGGTTGGAATGATCACCTTAGGAACGCCCGCGTTAAATCAAGCCCTTTCAAAGTAATTAGTTGCGAAGACCAAATGATTTTCCGAAGCTGGACTGATCATTTGAAAAGCTATTATATACCGAAATGTCCGTTCGAGAGCCGCCCAATCCGGGATTTAGTTATAAAAAAAGAAGAACCCAGAATGATCGAACATCGCGACTCTTACAATGGAGGCTTCACATCAAGCATTGTAGTGCCGACAAAGAAATCTCAAGGAATTATCAAAAAAGGGGGGGAAGCAGTTAGAAACAAAACGAAAAAAACTGGTAATGTGCATGTGGTGCCAGATCTACCTTCTGGACAATTTGAACCAAATATGGAGAAAGGATTCCCATTAATCCTAAGAAGTATAGTGTAACTATTGTTAATGTGATGACCCATATTTTTAATCCCTTTGAAGGAAAAAGCCGCGCAAATGGTGTGCTTTTTTTTTATAAATTCGAATATTGTGAAATAATGCTTTTCAAATGTAGTTCAAATTAATATAGTGGATTAAAATTAACCTGCATAAAATTTGTAATACAATTCAAGGTCATCACATTAACATTAGTTACACTATACCAGAACATACAGAAATTGAAACGCTTCCATAGTGTAGAAGAAGCTCAACTTTATTTTGAATATTTACCATGTAACTGAGTGAAAATAAATATTTTTTGTGGACTCTTATCTTTTTTCCCTGACTTTATGTACTTGGCCATCTTGAAAAAAAATCTCGACGCTCATGTTGAAAAAATAAAATTAACAAGTTCTTTCACCAAAAGAAGATACACGAGCCAATTTTTAAAAAATTTCTTGTTTTAAAAAAATTTAACGTTAACATTGTTTTGAATTTCAAAATTCGCTCCACACAAAACTTCGGATTTGTGACCCTCATCCTTTTTCCCCTGTGGTCTTCCTAATAAATCAGAAACCAGTGAGTTTATCACTTTATTCTAATTTTTCAATTAATTGATTCTATTAGTGTCTGTGATGTAAGAATCAGCAATCAAAATTGTTGACAGCTGCTATTTATGGAGATTTTAAAATCTTCACGTGATTATATGATGCAGCTGAACCCATGTTTGTGTTTATACAAAATATACAGATGGCTCAGAAATGTAAGAAGGCTCAGGATGTGGAGTTTACTCCAGAGCACTAAGCCTAAGAATTGAGTGGGGAATGGGGAACA
>CAJUYG010000143.1:170370-184895 GCA_910591675.1 Galerucella calmariensis
GTTGTTTAAAATAGCAGTTTTGCGTAAATTACGTTATTTAAAATAGCAGCTCTAATTTTTTTTATTTAAATTAGCGATTTACATGAACTTTGTTGTTTAAAATATCAGTTTTCATAAATTTTCTGGTTTAAAATAGCAATTTACATGAATTTTGTTGTTTAAAATGGCAATTTACACGAATTTTGTTGTTTAAAATAGCAATTTACACGAATTTTGTTATTTGGAATAACAATTTCCAAGCATTTTGTAATTTAAAATACCAATACACAAGAATTTTGTTGTTAGAAATAGCAATTTACATGAATTTTGTTGTTTAAAATAGCAGTTTTCATAAATAACGTTATTTAAAATATCAATTTAAATAGATTTCAATGTTTAAAATAGCAGCTCTAATTTTTTTATTTAAAATAGTGATTTACATGAACATTGTTGTTTAAAATATCAGTTTTCATAAATTTTATGGTTTAAAATAGCAATTTACATGAATTTTGTTATTTGGAATATTAGTTTCGATTCATTTTATAGATTAAAATACCAATACACAAGAATTAAGAATTTTGTTGTTTAAAACAACAATTTATTTACGTTTTGTTGTATAAATAAAATAGCACTTTTGTTGAATAGTTGAAAGAATCAGTTCCAAAAATACCTACATATCATTCAGTCTGTCAATACAGCGGTATACAACTTACCTCTCTAAAATAAAATTAAACTACATTTAAATTTTATTTGGCTTGTTTAAGGACATTATGATGATTGGAATTCATGTTTAAAGTGAAAAAAATATATTTTTTATCATAACTACCATCTTTCATATTTAAAACATTCCAGTATATTACTGAGTTCAGTAAAAATGGAATGAAGCAATACAGTTTTTTAATTGTGATTATCACTAAATGTCAGAAGCTAAAATTATTTTCTTACAGGTTCGGACAAAAACAAAGGATACAAAGGGATTTTTAAATACAGTAGAAAGTATCATTTTTACAATTTAATTAAAAGATAATACTTCAAGTTAACTTCAATACAACTTATCAATATTAAATGAAAATAAAAAAAAATATAACACAGTAAAAATATTTATTTTACAAATAAACTCATTGGAAAAAAAGGGAAATTAGTGAGAGTTTTTTTTATTACAATTGGCACTAATCTATGTGTTCACAATATACATATATTGTACACACAAAATTGTTTGTGGCTCGATAAGTAACCGTTAGACTAAAATTATTATTGCGTCTATTTTTAATTCTGGTAGAAAATTACAAACAATCGACAGCTTGTAGACGATATTTAAAATAATGGTATACCATACACTAAATTTTTATTAACCTAATCCTAACTACATCTAAGTATGAATATTCAATGGGTTACTGAATTCCTTCATCGCACAGCCAATTTAAAGCTAACATTTTACAATTAGCTATGAATTATTTCAACAAATCAAATTTTTTGAGCCATAGTTGTAGTATCAGTAATTTCCAGTAAATACCATTAAATTCCAGTAAATACCAGTAAATACCAGTAAATACCAGTAAATACCGGTAAATACCAGTAAATTCCAGTGAATACCAGTAAATTCCAGTAAATACCAGTAAATTCCAGTAAATACCGCTAAATTCCATTAAATTCCGGTAAATACCAGAAAATACCAGTAAATTCAAGTAAATACTAGTAAATACCAGTAAATTCCAGTAAACTACAGTGAATTCCAGTAAATTACAGTAAACTACAGTGAATTCCAGTAAATTCCAGTAAACTACAGTGAATTCCAGTAAATTCCAGTAAACTACAGTGAATTCCAGTAAATTCCAGTAAACTACAGTGAATTCCAGTAAATTCCAGTAAACTACAGGTAACATATGGCTTACAAAGATTAAAATAATTTTAATTGAATATAAATGAGTTATTCAAATTTGTAAAACTAATAGGCTTAAAAAACTTAATATATGTATACAGGGTGCGGCAATTAATCAATTGCTAAAAAAGATATCCATAGCTCGAAGTGCCTGAATAGTGGGAAATGTTTTAATGGAGGTCTCTAAAGCAACAAATAGGAACTTTGCGTTGAAGCTACTTATTGTTGGATCATGTTTCTGAATGTTCCTTTTTGTTCACGATAAGATGAGTGTAGGAAAATGTTGACAAACAGGGTGTTACAAAAAAACGGTTAAAAGCCGAAATAAAGAAAAAATGGAGATAGTTCAACCTTCTGAGACACCTTAGGTTCACGAAATATTTCCAATAGTCGGTTTATCTACCGCATCCAGTATAATAAGTGGGGGCATTTTTTTTATAGAAGTATGAACGTTTTTATTTATTTCTTTTACTGAGATGTACGTGATACCAAGCGTGAATTTAAGTCCATTGCATAGAGAAATAATAAAAGAGGTTTTAAAACATTTGCAAGAAGTATGTGTAGGTACAACATGTAGCGGTCAACGCTTAACAGCAACTAACTGAACTAACAAACCCCGTTCCCACTACGAAACTTGTTATTATTTTAATTTGAGGTTGGTCGTTACCATTTTTATTTAATATTGAAGTGCAAAATCATTTAATTGTAAGTATTTTACGCGTATCCTGAAGGTTTAAAAATTCAAAAAGCCCGCGCCTCAAGTGATAGTTCACAATTGCAGCCAAGGTAGGCGCTAGTGGTAACATGCCCCAGAACGCTCTCTCTATGGTCCAATGTATGGTTTATAAATTATGTATAAACTTAAATTTTTATTTCTAAACTTTAAGCGCTAAAAGCTCCGAAGGCTCGTGTTACAAAAATGTATTTGAGCTTCTAAGATTATTTTTAACTCATCTAGCCATTTTACATTGAGTTGTTTATAATATTCAGGGCAAAAACAATTTGCAGTGATCAACTATGTGCTTTTTTTCTTTCCAGGTGAAAATGGAGGGAAAATATTGATGGAGATTGCAAAAATGGTAAGTACTGTAATAGTATAATTGAAAAAACATAACATAAATGTTTATACAGTGATGGGCAAATACAGGGTGTCCCAAATAAGAGTGACTGATTTTAAACATAAATGCCAAGCTTATTAATTGCTCCAAAGAGATGGGGTTTTCACTAGTTTTACTAGTTTATCAAAGAGATTTTTTTAGGCTTGGCTGGCATTTTATCTCATCAACACAGGGTGTTTTACTAATGTTGGTCAAATTCAAAGGGGAAAATATGTATTTTTTCAAATGGATCACCCTATAATTTTTGATCTTATTCGAAAGAGCAATCATTCTTCTTTCCAAAAATGTAAAGTTTTCTTTCTTTTGTTCCAATAACAACAAAGATATTCGAGGTTTCAAGTAGTAGTACATTTTTAATTAGTAGTTTCATATGAACGTATTTTGATGCATAAAATTAACTCATGCTGTGGCCATTTGACGCATAACAACAAATTGATTGGAAGAAATTGGTTTTTGAGAACCTCATATTCTACAATTATGTTTGTTACACATGCCATTAATGTGGAACATTGCTTCATCAGACATAATTCATAATGAATTGGGTTCGTTTCTTAATGAGTCAAGTAAAGTCTCACATACCATTACTCGTTTTTGATAATCTGACTCGTACAATTTTTGATAAGTCTGAATTTTGTATGGAGTTAATCTTAAAATTTTAGACATCTTTGAACGTCACTCTTGCTAAGCTCCAAAGTTCCAGCAATTTTTCTAATAGAAATTTTATGATCGTTATCATGTGGCACTTCATTAATTGACATCAACTTGTTTAAGGACCATCATTATTTCTTGGTTTTTTTAACAGCGCAATGCAACCAGTTTCGATAAATTGTACATACATTTTTTTAATAATATTCAGTGACGGCGGATTTTTCATAAATTTCCTTCTGGATATCCTCCTTGTTTATTGATTTCGTTTCTGCATACATTTTTACAGTTTGAGCTTTTTTACTCACTGTATAGATCATTCCGAAACCGACTTATATGACTTAACAAAATTACTAGTGTCAAAATTGCTGATTTTGTTGTTATGCGTCAAACGGACACAGCATGAGTTGATTTTAGGCATCAAAATACGTTCATACGAAACTACTGATTGAAAATGTACTTCGAATATCTTTGTTGTTAATGAAACAAAATATAGAAAACTATACATTTTTGGAAAGGAGAATGATTGCTCTTTCGAATAAGATCAAAAATTATAGGGTGATCCATTTAAAAAAATACATATTTTCCCCTTTGAATTTGACCAACATTAGTAAAACACCCTGTGTTGATGAGATGAAATGCCAGCCAAGCCTAAAAAAATCTCTTTGATAAACTAGTAAAACTAGTGAAAACCCCATCTCTTTGGAGCAATTAATAAGCTGGGAATTTATGTTTAAAATCAGTCACTCTTATTTGGGACACCCTGTATATCGGTTGACATTGAAATGAAAAATGTCAGACCCTATATTGTTGTATTATGCTTTATTTGAAACGAAAATAATTTACAGGGTATTTCATTAGGTACTTATTAATTTTATGTCATACTAGTTCATTATTGTGTTTTTATTGCTTAGTTACCAACTATCTAATGTCGTACTTTATACCCGTGCGGGCATAAAGAGAAATCATTTTTTGTTCAACTACAGTTGCTTTCTTTGCTTTTTCAATAATTTCGTCAGGAATTCCAAAATCTTCGTTCATTTTGACACATAAAATTTATTGTGATAATATGACATTTACATTTGTCAACATTCACTTATTAATTCAAACCGGATTTTTTAAAACACTGATTTGTATTGAGGTTGGATTGCAATAAGAAACTAGTATGACATAAAAGTTTGTATGTACCGCAGGCATAAACAGATGTGTATACCCTCGGGCGACTTACAAACCCTCGGGCCAGAGGCCCTCGGCTTCGTAAGACGTCGTCCTCAAGGCATAAACATCTATTTATACCCTTGGTACATAAATAACTATTAAAATCAAAGTTTGTTACTTGTACAATCAACTTATTAAATAACACAAAAAAACGTTCATAATTCTTAGGGATATTAATTTTGCAATACAATTTAGAATCAACTACCGAAATATGATTATATTTTTAAACAAAAACGTTGGACAATTATATACACATAGATAGGTATTTCTAGTTTTTTAAATTATAATTTACTTACTTCTAAGTACTTTTTTTCTATTTTTATATCTAACGTTCTGCATTAAAAACTCACAATATGTGATGCTATACATTTTCAAATATCAATTTTCACCTGTGAAGCTACATTTATCATTAATAATACATGTCGGAGAAGTAAAAATTAAATTACACGAGTTAAAAGGGATTTGTTTTAGCACACAAAAAACATTTTTAGCGATTTATTAGTCCATTTAAAATAACAAACATTGATTTTTAGATATATGTGAAAATATGTAGTTACTTTCTTACAAGATAATCTTAACTAAAATAGGGTCTACTACAATTAGAGTAAGATCCCAGAGCGATAAGACATAACTTATTTTCAAACACACGAGATGCTACTGAGAACCTAACATTTCATCTATTTGAAAATAAGTTATGTCTTATCGCTCTGGGATCTTGGACTAAATGTAATAATGGGAAAAGCGGGAATTCCTAAGAAAATGAGAAGATTGAGAAAATCTGGTTTGACGAACGTTGACGTTTAATTAAATAATTCACGTCAAATGTCAAAGTAATCAAGTGACAGATGGTAAAAACTTAAAAAATCGTGTCGTTGTGAATTTTCCGCCCCATTTTTGGTGTTCATATGATTGGTTTTCCGGTAAGGTTGGCGAAAAGCTATATTGTATTCCAATAAAGACCCACTTTCCGTTTTAAATACCACTAAAAATTAAATAAGCTATTTGACAAACATTACTATTTAAGGCTTGAAGCAATTTTTAACGTGACTCTTCATACCAGCATTAGAAATGAATCCTTTATTACAAAGAGGACAAATATAATTCTTTTCCCCAGTGTGAGTTTTGATATGGTATCTATAAGGCGACCTTTGACCGAATGTTTTCCCGCAATATTTGCAAACGTACGGTTTTTCCCCAGTATGCACTCTAGAATGTTCGATAAGAAGATCCCTCATGGCGAATCTCTTCGGACACATCAAACACGCATAAGGTTTATCCCCACTGTGGACCCTTAAATGGTATTTCAACCTGCCCATGCAAGATATTTTTTTACCACAAATCTCGCATATAACCGACAGATCCGGTTGTATGTTTTTATGTTTTATGTTGGTATGGCTGGTTAGTCCTGTCGAAGACTCGAACTCTTTATCGCAGTATTCACAGCGGAACTTCTCCCTAGGTTTTCCGGTCAAAATTTGAGAATGAGTCTTGATACGATGATTAGCGAGGCCTCTAGAATACATAAAATGTTTACCGCAAATCTCACACTGGAAAGGCTTTTCGCCTGTATGGAAATTTCTATGTTCGTCGGCATGGCTGCCACATCTAAAAGCTTTTTGACAGATTTCGCATTTGTATTTGGTGCTACCTTCGTGCAATCGAACGTGAATTTCGAAACGGTCTTTTCGCAAGTTAGTAAAACGACACAAGTGACATGAATATTTTGATTCTTTACTGTGTTCTATAGAATGAAGAGCGAAGTCTAGGTTGGTATGGAAGTACTGGTCGCATTCTTTACATTTGATTGGTTCTTCCAATTTTACCGGATCCGGGAGTGGCAGCTTTTTATATTCTTTTCCGTTGAGGTCTCGCTTTCTAATTTTAGGTTTTCGTCCGGTGGCTGGTCGACCACGTTTTTTTGGGCTAAAACATAAACATTTCAATAGAAAGAAGTTTGGAAGTTAGTACTCTAATTTAATCGTAGCTATAGCAGAAAATCTTTTTTCACGAAACCTGACTATAGGTTACCAAGGTGGCACTAATAATACCCCAAGCAATAAGTCTTGTGCAGATTTTCAAATGACGTGAATTTGGGATACTTGGGGAGGGGGAGATACTTGGGGTTTTCTTAAGCTTTCAGAGTGTTTGGTTCCTAGCAATAGACATGGTTAGTATACCGAGCTGTACAAAGATGAAAGCCACCCCCATAATAAAAATCTCATGATTAAAATAGACAGGTAGTCATGGAAGAACCTCCAGTCTAGGAACATGTAGGAGCAGGACTGTATTATAGCAAAGCAAAAGACAAGAATCTCACTGAGCTTAGGCAAACAGATGACGATATTTCAGGCAGAAGTTGCAGCAAAACATTCTTGTTCAGGAGCTATCGAGGGAAGGGTTTAAGGAGATGATCATTGCTGAATACTTCGACAACTATAAAAGCAAACAGCTTAATTCAGATGAATGCCAAACTACACTTTGGCAGGTTTATCTGAAGCCGTGAAAGGAATACAGTCGAAAACATTCTATATTGTCACGTTTAACTATGAAAAAGCTAAAGTGCTGAGTATGTAGTGATAATAATTAGAAAAAGGATTTTTTATTATCAACAACATTGACAATATGATTAAACGTTAATTCTTTAATGTGCTTGTTTCCTTGGATTTTTTCTATTAACATTATTTTTTAATTTATGAATATTAAAAGATGAACACTTTTCCAAGTTTGATATGGGCTTCTTCAAGCTCTGGCAGCGTTATACGAAAACCATAATCACCACACCCTCCGAATTACATAATTGGTGATTTTTATCGAAAGGCCTGACCATCTGACTTCTCATTGACAAGCGCGTGCGTGTGTTCTTCCATTTCACTTCCTCAATTGACTGATATTGATTTATCCAGTGGCGTTGGTATTGTCAGTGACCTTTGTATTTTCAGATTTACTTGGTAAAATAGGTACCGTACGCCATTTGTACGTTTATGACATATATTCGCCATGTTTTCTCGCCTCTTACCGATGCCCCGTAGCTTCAGATAAACTTGCCAAACTATAGTTTGGGACTGCTTGGAGACGCTACAAGAGCCGGTGGGTCATGATAGATTGTCTTTAGGTAGATTCCAGGCTGCTAAGGTCGCAAGATCAAGGAAGACCTCATTGGTCCAGAACATTTCTGTGGTTAAGCAATATACAAAAAGCAGTCTCAAGAATATGGCGATGAAGGGTGCCTGGAATGAGACAGGAAAAAGTTGGGGAGTCATAATAGATTGTCCTTAGTCTGGATCCCAGGTTGCTCAGGTCGCAAGATCAAGGAAGAGCTTATTTGTCCAGAACATTTCTGTGGGTTAAGCCAAATAGCGACAAAGCACAAAAAGCAGTCTTAAGAATGGTGCCTGTAATGAGACAGGAAAGAGTTGGGGAGTCATAATAGATTGTCCTTAGTCTGGATCCCAGGCTGCTCAAGTTGCAAGATCAAGGAAGAGCTCATTGGTCCAGAGTATTTCTGTGGGTTAAGCGAAATAGTGGCAAAACACAAAAAGCGGTCTCAAGAATGGTACCTGAAATGAGACAGGACAAAGATTTCATCTAATAATCATCGGGGTACCTCTTTAGCAAGATTAGGCGAGCAGCCCGGATTAGTGGGCTACTGTCACATGATATTAATTTTATTAGTTAACTAATTTGGTGTTGTCAAAGATATCGTAATTTTCTTTCACAATTATTCGTTTGACTTGAATTATTATTACACTTACTTGTCGTGTCTTCGAATATGTATCTCCATGCGATCTCTTCGTATATTTTTGTAATTGGAACATAAATGACATCTATATTTATTATCCGAACTATGTTTAATAGAGTGTACAGCAAAGTCTACGTCGTAATCGAAATGTTTATCGCATTGATTGCAATAGATCGGTTCGTCCCGTTTGATTAATTCAGGTAGTGGAGAGGGATCTCTTTTTGGTTTAAGCTTAGATTTCCTTTCGGATAAATCTTTCAGTTTTCTTCTTTTCTTTGGCCTACAATATTAATTTTGGTTAATATTTATTTGTGTTAGTGGGGGTATTATAGGAATTGTCTTACAAATATAAACGGTGCTCGTTGTTTTTTATTTTCTACTGTATAACTGTTTCACTAGTTCTTCTTATTTTATATCTGGTAAAGGGTACTATTAAATTAATTTGAACATTATATTTATTTGGATATTCATTTATTTTCGATTGCTGGTAGCTGGAACTGTCTAAAGGTGCGTCCACACTATGCCAATTGGCAAAGCAATTCGATGTAGACGCGACCGTTGGCACGTGCCAATAAGCCAGCCGTGTGCCAATCAAAATCGATGAAGTGGCGGTCTCCTTCAAAGAAAGCCAATAAGAACGGAGAGTGGGACGTGCCAACCGTGCTTTCAAATGGCTTTGCCAATTGGCGTAGTGTAGACGCGCCTTAAAAAATTGTACAAAATTTAATGGAGATTTTTACAAAAATTTGGGGTTGGGGGTTTTTTGGTATGATAATCACATTTTAGTGATTAACTACGTGATTATGATTTAATGAAATTACGTTCGAAAAATGTAGTTGTGTGTTCGATAATTATTTTTTTTAGTATTAAGATGAACAGTATTAGGGTATAGTAGTAGTTAACAAGAAAAATATGGTAAGGTACTGTTAATATTTAAAAATAATAATTATCGTACACACAACTACATTTTTCGGACGTAATTTCATTAAATAATAATCATTTATTCAATCACTAATATGTGAATATCTCTAAAACCGTTAAGATTTGGGGATACTAACTGGTATACCTTTTTTTGTTGGTGTAATGATATAGCTTTGATTATTTTTTACAAAAGTAGCGCTAATGTAAAAGGCAAAAAAGTTTTGCGTATATTTATGCCGTATACGTGGCCATTGTGGCGCCCTCTACAAAATACATCTAAATAGATACAAAATTATGATTTCTCACATCAAAAAACACCCAACTTCAAATTTTTTTGCACATGTCAAAAAGCGTTAAAGTTATTGTAAAAAACCAAAATTAGAATTTCATGTTTAACACCCTGTTCTCACTTAATATCAACATTTTATTGAGGCTAGTTGATTTAAATCGCAATATTTTAAAGTGAAGATTGTACTGTACTTCTATGTACAATTATTTAAGGACCACCCTGTATATTCAGGAGGTGTTTGCTCGAATAAAAGTGTGAAGGGTTGCCTTAATTATATTACACTGCCATCCTCTTGGAAACGCTATCACAAATTACACTTAGCTGAGTTATCCGCAAAAATATACCTCATTTTAACCATAACTATTTCCAATTATAAAGATTATTGAACGTTGACAATTCTCACAATAATTATTCATTAACTGTTATAATATGCAAAAGTTGTTAAAGTCACGAAAGCATTACAAAAAATAAGTTCTCTACCACTGAATTTTATTCATGAAAATAAAGAAGGACCTCGTAAAATTTTATTATTTTTCAAAATAACAAAGGTATCAATAAACTAATTTTCTATTGTCTCTTCATCACTTTTTCTCAACATGTTTGCGTAATAATCTCTGTCGCACATGTCATTTAGGATTAATTTTCTAATAAGTACTTAGTAGAGACGAATCTTCAATTCAATTTTTTTTGAATCCCTTTCAAATGAATTACGTAGATTGATTCCAACGGCTTGTTCCATAGCAATTTGTTTAACGGGTTTTCTCTGTCTGCAAACTTTTTTTATGAACCTTTTCGTGTGTCTTCAACGGCGTCCGCTGTGCAAAACCCTTGCCGCAAAGTTTACAAGCATATGGTTTTTCACCCGTATGCGTACGTATGTGTTCAACCAGTTGATCTTTTTTCGAAAACGTTTTTGGACAAACGTGACAACCGTGTGGTTTGTATCCAGTGTGTATACGTAAGTGGAATTTCAATCTTTCACGATTCGCAAGTTTCTTTCCGCATTTTTCACAAATTACCGATAAATCAATGTCGTTTGATTTGTGTATTGTTATATTGTGTGTTCTTAAGCCGCTTGCTGATCGGTAATGCTTGTTGCATTTGAGGCAATCGAATTTAACTAGAGGTTTTCCTGAAAATAATAGACATATACAAATATTAACGTATTTTTAAACAAAAAATAGAAAATTGTTAACAGGACTTGGCAAAGTGGAAATAGTAAAGTTGTTTATGATTTTTTTTGAGATTACAATCTGATAAGTTTAATTTTACTAATTTCAATCCTAATACTAAAGGTCTTACTCAACAGTAGTTCCTTAGGGCCCACTGCACCGCTGCTACTTAAGCATTTAAGTAGGACATAGGAAATATGTGTGACTGCACCGCGTCGTAAGTCGTTCTTAACGTAAGTCGAAGTTTAGGTTCTACTTAAGTCCCATTTATGAGGAAGTAAGGTTATGTCTTGGCACTTGGCAGACAAAATTATCAAAATAAAATCAAACACAATGGAATTAATAATGGATATTAGGGTGTTGACGAATCTCGATAAGTGCGCCCCCCAGATACGTTTGGAATAAATAAATAAAAATGTGTGCAAAACCCCTGCGCTATAATCCAATGAAAAGACGTGCCTGTGAGCTCATTTTGTTTCCCATTTAGAAAACATGGAATTTTCGGACCAATTCAGTCACTATTTTTTCCAGTCATCCCTAAGTATGTTAATAATTATTTACCCGCATGAATCTATTGTTGAAAGGCTTGACTATGCGTACCTTTTTTACAAAATCACATGTATCGTGTTTCATTATAAATTTGATATTTAATATTCGAAAGTTAATTCGAGTTGTATTCAAACTATGGTCATTCAGTTCAAATTGAGTATAATCTAGAAGTTTATTAATTCAGAGTATAAATATAAGTAAGAAATATGTTCAATAAGACGGCCTTTCAATGAGTGAAATACTTTAAAACACCAAGCATCTCAAAACAGGTATAGCCAAGTTAATCGATATGTATGTCGTAGGCATAATGTATTTTTAGGCTTTTTATAAATTGCCTAGGCATTTCACAAAAAACCGGCAAAACGCGAGCATTAAATGCATTTTTCGTTATGGCGACACCAATTCAAGCAAATTGATAAAATGCCGGCAAAACAAGAACAGAATAATGTATATCTTGTTATGACTGATTATTCTTGGGCATTTTATAATTGGCCAAAAACGGAGTCAAAACGTGAATAGATATAAAATAAGTCGACTTTTTTAGATTGAATAGTACATTAGGTCTACAAAAGTTTAGGGACAGACATTAGGAATTGCCGGTTTGCACGTTTGCAGTTTGCAAACATCGCATTATTGGAAGAACTCCGTACCGTGCATTGTTTGGAAAATAATGCGATGTTTTGATGAATTTTTTTATAGTTTAGTCAGGAGCAGATTGAAAATCTATCAAATCTACTTGGCCGCGAACATTAAAATCTTAAGAAAGGATTGGTCGCACAAACAATCCTTTATGAGGTTGAGATTTCTTCAGTTGACATTCCTTGCATAGTGAAATGGAAGTTTCTACTGCTCTTCTAGGAATGTTATACTTATTTTTTAGCATTTTAACCCTGCCACCATGACCTGTGGATCGGTGAGATTCTAACAATACATCAAAATACTGTTCTATGGGAATTATGTAAACAATAGGTTGATCAAGAGAACTTCGTTTTACGACTAAATGTTCATCAGTACCGATAGACAAAATATCATATTCTCTCATTAAATGATACTGCTTATTATTTTTTTTGTTACCTGTTGAGTCAGCTAATTCACCATTCTTAATGTCCGTAATAACTTCTTTCACCCTGTCAGCCGTCCAAGATTTTTTTATAACATCTTTTTCCACTCTTTCACTATAAAACTTTTGTAACTGATTATTAAATTGCGCTTTCATGACTTCTAAATCTCGTTTTTCATTCTCGAAATCTACGTTTTCGCGGTTTTTGCTCATTTTGATATCCTTGAACACATCAAAATAGATAAACAACAAAATAAAGGTTATGCGAAAGATTAATTTATAGCGCAATAATGTGCAAACCGGCAATTCCTAATGTCGGTCTCTAAACTCTTGTAGACCTAATGTACTATTCAATCTAAAAAAGTCGACTTATTTTATATCTATTCACGTTTTGACAGCTCCGTTTTTGGCCAATTATAAAATGCCTGAGAATAATCAGTCATAACAAGATATACATTATTCTGTTCTTGTTTTGCCGGCATTTTATCAATTTGCCTAAATTGGTGTCGGCATAACGAAAAATGCATTTTATGCTCGCGTTTTGCCGGTTTTTTGTAAAATGCCTAGGCAATTTATAAAAAGCCTAAATTTACATTAGGATGGCTGCCGTAAGGGCTGTGATAATGCCTTGTAAAAAGATTTAATCGTAGATATACCAATTAAGAATAGATTTACTTGAATGCTTAGGAGCAGATCCAAAAAATAATGATTGAATTATTCTGGAAATTCCATGTTATCTAAATGGGAAACAAAATGAGCTCACGGCTTCTCATTGGACTACAGCGCAGGGGTTTTGCACACATTTTTATTTGTTTATTCCAAATGTATCTGGGGGGCGAACTTATCGAAATTCGTCAACACCCCCATTAAGGACCACCCTAATGGATATAGAGCTTTTTGATGACCTTTACAGAATGAAATTAATTGAATTTGGTGTTCCCAGGAATATAATTCCCAGACAAGATTTTTATAACACCCTATTCGAATAAAATTTTTTTTTAAGTTTCGAGTACGAAAAGAAATAGTCAGATTTATACCACCACTATTAAAAGATCGATAGTTTTATCCATGAACACTGGGCATTAATCACTGGGAGGCAGCTCTTCATTTACTTGATTATATTTTATATTGTTTATATTTTTTATGTAATTGTCATTCTCATTATCAGAATTTAGTGTCACATATGTCGCATTTCAATGTTTACCAAAATCAAAATCTCTGTCCGCCTGTCCACATCCTGTCTTTAGTCGACTTAGCTAAATAAGACACGGTGCAGTTGAATTACAACAAGTTTTACTTGATGAATAAAGTTTTACTTATAAAAGTATTACTTAGAAGGAGAAACGGTGCAGTTGGCCCTTAGACTCTAATACAAATAGACACTAACACTAGTGTGTAAGCACTGCACTGTACTCTCCTTTACACTGACACTTATCTACTGAACTAACTCAAAGGGCTTTGTCCTCTTGAGTCTTCTCGTCTGGTTGGTGTTGTCGAGGAGCTGGATGGCCTCAACATTCACATATATGTTCTAGGAGTCGTTGTTCATGACTCTTGGCAAACTTGGTGACGTTGTCAAATTTAGTACTTCCCACCACGTCAAATTTAGTAGTTGAGGTGCACATGCGTCCAAGCAGCCTTTAACTTTCTATTCGATGTGTCTGAATGTGAGCAGATTAGCCCAGTTGGTAGGATACTGAATTTTCAACCAGGAGGTCTAAGGTTCCAAACCCGGTTTGGACCTGGGTTTTTTTGTTTATTTTTCTATTTCTTATTTTCTTATATTTTTATACATTGTTACACTTTGATTAACCGGGTTTGGGCCTGGGTTTTCTTTTTTTTAGTTTTCTATTTCTTATTTTCTGATATTTTTATACATTGTTACACTTTGATCAACCGGGTTTGGAACTGGGTTTTCTTGTTTTTTTTTAGTTTTCTATTTCTTATTTTCTGATA